>JACXGI010002084.1:0-79221 GCA_016801175.1 Esox masquinongy | reverse complement strand
CCAAAGCACACATCCAAATCCACAAAAGCATGGCTTCACCAGAAAAAGATTAACGTTTTGGAATGGCCCAGCCAGAGCCCAGACCTGAATCCAATTGAACATCTGTGGGGTGATCTGAAGAGGGCTGTGCACAGGAGATGTCCTCGCAATCTGACAGATTTGGAGCGCTTTTGCAAAGAAGAGTGGGCAAATATTGCCATGTCAAGATGTGCCATGCTAATAGTCTCCTACCCAAAAAGACTGAGTGCTGTTTTCAAAGATTTCAGTTTGTTTTTCAATTGAATTGTTCACGTTATAGGTCACATTTAAGGTGAAAAAAGTTCTCACATGATTTATCTTTGTCTCATTTTTTTATATCACAAGAACCTGGCATTTTAACAGGGGTGTGTAGACTTTTTATATCCACTGTACGTCCCAGGGCACCAGACTCTTGTGGAGCTTTTGAAGTCTATGTTTGCGAGGGAACATTTGGTGACATGTCTAGTGGTGGGGAAGTACTGAAGAATTTCTCAGGAATGGACATCACGCTGCCTGCTTAGCGACTACCACTTCCTCTAAATGGGCTGGTTCCTGGTTTGACATAGGGACCAGAACTCAAACGTGATGGCTGTCTTGGTCACCATGAAGAATATGCAACACATCCTCCTAGAATCACTACTTGTTGACAGGATTTACTTCATTATTTTTTTGGCGATTTAAATGCAATGATCCAATAATATAACATGATACATTAAGAGACGGTTTTGCAGACACAGATTAAGGCTAGTCCTGGACTCAAGCGTCAAACTTGATGGAGATCCTTCATTAGATATTTTTTTTTGTCCAAGATTTGGCTTAATCTGCATCTGCAAAACCATCCCTAACTGTGTACACTAAAAGTTGTTTTCACAGATGCAGATTGAGTTGGATTTTAGTCCTAGACTAGCCATAATTGGCCCTAGTTGTTCAGTCAATGAGAAATGAGGCAGTTACAGAATTTGTATCTATTGTTATATCTTTACACGTCAGGGTATGGTTTACATTGACTCTTCTTTTCTGAACATATAAACATCCGCCCTCACTATTTAACTTGAGTCCTATATGTCAGGAAGACACCAGTTGATAGATACCTAGATGTGAACATGAGTGCTCAAGACATTTATCACTTTCTAAGTGCAGGGCAGGCAGAGAAAGAGGCTGTACCTGGTTTCCACGATCCCCAGCCTGGAAGTGTGAATCAAAGTGACATCCCAGTTGTCCCTCATAGAAATATAATAATTGGAATGATCAAATGCCCTCAGAGTAATTTTGAAAGTCTTAATGGATCCACTCAGTAGGACAGATTTTATTCCTATGGTCACACTTATTAAAAGTGGCCCGGTTGTGTTAATCTATGGCCTACCTACAGTACAGTGAGTGGCCATGAAATGATGTCTGTTCTTGGGTATTGGCCACACAAGGACAGTCCGAACAGTGCGCAGTCTCCAACAGAGACTCACATTCAGACGGCAAGTGGAGGATACTAAGCTTGCTTACATATTCATGAACAGTAAGGGGAGAGAATGAATGAGAGAAACCTACATAGCTTACTAAACATCCGTATTTTCCCATCAATATAGCGAGACACGGGGGAAAAGACAGTCACAGAAACATTTGTTGAGAAAGACCGTCACAGAAACAATTAGAGAAACAGATGAGGAATTACAAAAAGATGGACAGAGAGAATGAGTGAGACAGACAGACAGAGAACACTCATTATGGTTTGTTATAATACTGTGGAGTCCCCTACTACGTACACAACCTGTTATAATAGCGTTATAATACTGGGGAGTCCCCTACTACATACACAACCTGTTATAATAGCGTTATAATACTGGGGAGTCCCCTACTACATACACAACCTGTTGTTATAATAGCGTTATAATACTGGGGAGTCCCCTACTACATACACAACCTGTTGTTATAATACCGTTATAATACTGGGGAGTCCCCTACTACATACACAACCTGTTGTTATAATAGCGTTATAATACTGGGGAGTCCCCTACTACATACAGAACCTGTTATAATACTGGGGAGTCCCCTACTACATACACAACCTGTTGTTATAATACTGTTATAATACTGGGGAGTCCCCTAATACATGCACACCCTGTTGTTATGTTATTCTGAAACCATAGCTACATTAAAAAAATGTCTTTGTTATTTATTTATAGCCCGGCGATGTCTAATTAAAGAGGTGATCCAACTGTAGGAGCAGCTCTGCTCAAATGAAATAAATGAACATTAATTGTGGAGAATGCTCACATAGATTGCGTTTCATTCAACGTCCCCTCCCCTCTCCGTTTAGAGTATCTCTCTGGGCCTAAGATAAATGTTGACAGGAATGTCTATAAATGTCGCAGATTTTTGGAGAGAACATGAACACAACTGTGGCTGAGTTTGAGGAAAGGTCACAGTGCTTATTTTTATCTCACAGTGAATACAACCTAATACTTAACAATCACGCTGATCCCCTGGATTTGTTGATCTGATGCAACATATCGTATCTCATCACTGGATTTGATTTATTATGGATTTATTATGAAATATTTAACACAGAGTGACAACAACAATAAAATTAAAACATTATGAGCTGTGCAGTAATGAAAATGTGTCTTTCTCTATCTCTCACTGACCCTCACTCACCCACCCTTCCCCCCGTGCACAGACACACACACACACACACACGCGCGCATCTGCGCGCGCGCACACAGATAGGGGACTATGTGGGGAATGAGGCGTTCAGTAGACTTATGACAGATGTTATAGGGACTTTGACTTACCAGTAAATCCATGTATATCACACCCATTACTGAAAATCCTGTTTTAACACAAAGATCCCTGTGAAAGGTGAATGTTGTGTAGGAAGAGAAAGGTCCTTTATAATGGATTCATCAGTCTTCCTATGTGTCTTATGTCAGTCACCAGCAGTGCCTGGTGGAGGGATGATTGGAAAGGATGGGTTTATTATAATGGCTGTAATGGAATTTCTTTTACAGTAGGCCCTTCCCGCTGTCAAATACCCTGTGGCTGTTAAACCTGTCCTGTGTGCAGAGATCCACTACGACTGACTGTAGATTTGCCTTTTCTGTCCACAGAGGAGGAAGAAGACGTCGTTGCCTCGACCAACATCCTGAGAGACAGATCGCACATCGACGAGACCCTGAGGCTGGCCTTTGACGACAACGCAGCAGAAAGCTATAATGGTGAATTTTTCAGTTGAAGTACATTTCTATTAAAGAAAATATGCATCAAGTTCTTGAACAAGGTACACAACTCTGGGCCTTAAAGTGACACTGTGTAGAATCCTGCCTCTAAACAAAAACTCAACTTGTTTCCTCCTCGTCTTCCCTTACCGAAGGAGACAGTTGTAGTACCAGCTAGTCCAGGGTGATTTAGGGTGGGGTGCTTATACTGCAAGTCAGGAGTCCTATCAAGTATGAAAACATGTTAATAAGATGAAGAGTTTCAAATATTGCAGTCATTATCAAATTTCAGACAACTCACCGTAACACACTACAAAGAAGCAAAACATAACAGGAAAATGAACAGCAGTTTTATTGATTGGGCATTTGAGATATTCGAGATGTGCACTTGTACTGTTGCGGTGTCAACAAAGTGCATTTTGTCTTTAACTGGACATCTCAGTAGGTTTTGAAAGCACAACACAAAAGCGAGAATAATCCCTTTGAGGACTATGGAGAAAATAGTTGTCGGAACTTTGAAACAGAAACCATATTGGCAAAATGACATCATTGTGGGCCTACTTTTGGGGCTTCACGTTGGAGATAAGCAATGTCTCCATGTACCGATCCATCACATTTATTATATAAAGTCCTGAGGCATGTGTAATGTATCTATGTGTACATTTTGAAAGAAGACATGTTTGGGTGGCCATACCGTTAGGTCTGGAAATAATTGGACACTGACACAAGTGTTTTGGTTATATACCAAAATATTTTCAAGTTACAGTTAAATAATTAATATGTGCTTAAAGTACAGTCTCTCAGTTTTAATTTGAGGGTATTCACATCCACATTGGAGAAAGTGTTTAGGAATTACAGCTCTTTAATTTGTAGCCCCCTTTTTCAAGGGACCAAAAGTAATTGGACAATTGACTCAAAAGCTGTTGACAGGTGTGGGACAGGTGTGGGCTATCCCTTCGTTTTTTCTGCATCAATTAAGCAGGTAAAAGGTCTGAAGTTGATTCCAGGTGTGGCATTCACATTTGGAAGCTGTTGCTGTGAACCCACAACATGCAGTCAAAGGAGCTATCAGTGAAAGTGAAACAGGCCATCCTTAGGTTGCAAAAAAAAATAATTCCATCAGAGAGATAACATGAACAATAGGAGTGGCCAAATCAACAGTTTGGTACATTCTGAGAAAAAAAAGAATGCACTGGTGAGCTCTGCAGCACAAAAAGGCCTGGACGTCCACTGAAGACAATAGTAGTGGATGATCGTAAGATCCTATGGTAAAGAAAAACCCCTTCGCAACATCCAGCCCTGTGATGAACACTCTCCAAGAGGTAGGCATATAATAATCCAAGTCTACCATAAAGAGAAGACTTCATGAGAGCAAATACAGAAGGTTCACCACAAAGTGCAAGTCATTCGTAAGCCTCAAGAATAGAAAGGCCAGATTAGACTTTGCCAAAAAACATCTAAAAAAGCCAGCCCAGTTCTGGAACAGTATTCTTTGGATAGATGGAACTAAGATCAACCTGTACCAGAATGATGGGAAGAAAAAAGTATGGCGAAGATTTGGAACGGCTCATGATCTAAAGCATACTACATCATCTGTAAAACACGGTGGAGGCAGTGTGATGGCATGGCCATGCATGGCTTCCAAGGGCACTGGGTCACTAGTGTTTATTGATGATGTGACAGAAGATAGAAGCAGCCGGATGAATTCTGAAGTGCATAAGGATATATTGTCTGCTGAGATTCAGCCAAATTTAGCTAAGTTGATTGGACGGCGCTTCACTTTACAGATGGACAGTGATCCAAAACATACCGCGAAAGCAACCCAGGAGTTTTTTAAGGCAAAGAAGTGGAATATTCTGCAATGGCAGAGTCAATCACCTGACCTCAACCCGATCAAGCATGCATTTCACTTGCTGAAGACCAAAGTTAAGGTAGAAAGACCCACGAACAAACAACAACTGAAGACAGCTGCAGTAAAGGCCTGGCAAAGCATCACAAAGGAGGAAACCCAGCGATTGGTAATGTCCATTGGTTCCAGACTTCAAGCAGTTGCCTGCAAAGGACTTGTGACAAAGTATTAAAAATTAACATTTTGTTTTTGACCAATTTTTGACAATTTGTCCAATTACATTTGAGCCCCTGAAATAAGGGGACTGTATATGAAAATGGTTGCAATTTCTAAACGTTTAATACAATATTTTGTTCAACCCCTTGAATTAAAGCTGAAAGTCTGCACTTCAGTTGCGTCTCGGTTGTTTCATTTCGAATCCTTTGTGGTGGCGTATAGAGCCAAAATTATGAAAATTGTGTCAGTTTCCGGACCTAACTTTATTTCTGATGAATGGGTCCACATCAGCCAGTTCTGTGAAAATGAAGGGAATGTCTAGTTTGTAGTAGTTTTATAGTTTGTGTTTAGTTTGTTGTGAACTGATAGGCATTCCCTTCAAATCTTTTACATTTTGTAGTGGTTGGTCTGATAGAATCTGTTTGGGTTCCCCACAGAATCCTCTGTCAATTCTGTCATGAGTGGGTCAGAGTTAGACAGGTACTAGATGCCTCTGACTGGTCACTCCAGGTCATTCATTTCAGCTGGCTCTGTCAGGTCATTCATTTCAGTCCCCCAATAAATGGAAGTAAAAGATCCTTTAACTTATCGCAACCCACTCCTTTAACAACAAACAAATCTCCTATCTGATAATTGCACCTATTGAATTATAAAATCTCTCTTAAAATCTCTCTTCATAATTCTAAAAATGTGTCTTGGTGCTAATAATGTAATATCACGATTGTGTGTGTTTCCATGGTTTTTATTCATATTGATATTTACATTAATTACATTATTCATGTGATTCTTTGTGTTGTCTTCTTGTCAGTGTATGGCAGTGCTGAAAATGCAAATGGTTGTGAAGTGACTCACTTCATGGTTAAATAACAGTGAAAATAATATATGTATATGTTATATATAGCACATTCAGTATATATAAATGCCAGAAGTGTTATTATTGCCTAATCCATGGGTTAATGAATCACATAATAAAACATAATGATTGGGCTACTTGTCTTAGAGACATTTGTCATGTAGGCTTCCAAAATTACACCCTATTCCCTAATGAATGCACTTTTGAACAAGGGCAGGTCTCTGTGGGGAAGAGGGTGCCATTTGGAATGCAGTGTGGGCTTTAGTGTGAGAGACAGAAACACACTGAGCCAGAGTCGTAATGGACCTCTTCTCCATCAGTGCTAATGGGTGACATCGTTAGCGTTAACGAGTTCACAATCTTCTATTCTTAATCTGTTTTACTTTTATTCCTCTCTCCCTTTTTTTCTTTCTGTCCCTCTCCCTCTCTCCCCCCATCTCTCACTCTGCACCTCCCTACTCATTCTCATTCCATGATGACTTTTTCATTACATTTGTACGCCTCCATTCTTCTGTCTGCCCCTCCTCTTCTACCTACCTCTTCCCACTCTTCCTTTCTTCACGGGCATTGGTTATCATTGTTACATTTCATACCTCCACTGTCAAATGAACTAACTTTCCCACCCTTCTACTCTGTCACTCCATCTACACTCCTTAACCTGGTCCCAGGGTTCAAACTGTTTGACTCCTGGGGGTGCCCAATACCGCACTTCAAATACATCGACTCTTGGGGTTGCCCAAAGCCGCTTGGGGGTGCCCAACATTTATATATTTTAAAAAATATATAGATATATTGGGGGGGCGTATGCTTAGATATTTTATGTTTTTAAGGGACGCCCTACCCACCCCCATTTGAACTCGGTTTTCACCATCCTACCCTCGTTCTTTCTCTTTATCTCCCCCTCCAGCTGCTCTTCAGAAGTTGCGTAAGATCTACCACTCAGCCATCAAGCCCATGGAACAGGCCTACAAGTACAATGAACTCAGAGCGCATGAGATCTCAGGTACAGTGAGGGCTTTGCTTGGCACCCTGCTATTGCTTCCATTTCTTAGTGTATGCTGGCTTGGTCCTAGATCTGTTTGTGCTGTTATTGTTGTAGGTATGTATCTGTGTATGTGTGTGAGAGAGTGTGTTTGGGTGTGAGAGAGGGTGTGTTTGGGTGTGAGAGAGTTCTTGTTTTACTATCTAATGAGACCCTGATCCTGTTTTACTATCTTGACAAGAAGCTTTATCGGATTTGGGGTTATGGTTAATGTTAGAATTTGGTTTAAAATTAGGGTTAGGGTTAAGTTTAGGCATTAAGGGTTAGGGTTCAGGAGTTAGGGTTAGGTTAGTATTAGACATAAAATGTAGGTTATAGAGGTTAATATTTCGTTAAGGTTAGGTTGAGGGTTTAAGTAAAATAGTTATTTTAAATTATACTAAATTGCCAGTTCTAACCTTGATAGTAAACCCTACGTGTGTGTGTTGCGTAAGCAGACCTCAGGTTAAGAATTAGGACTTGACTGACTGTTGACTGCTGACTTGTCAAAGTACTCAAAATTGCAATTCGTTTTGATCTGACTGAATGCAACACTCTTACTGCCCCACATAGAAAAATGAAGCAGTGGTCAGCCCAATCATTTTTTGCTGGGCTGATTTTTGCTTACAGCTCTTGCTCCCTCTCTTTCTCTTAGCTTTCAGTCTCTTTTTGGTCAGCCTGTGCAGAACATGAGATATTAGTCAGGACCAACTGCACTTACCCATTTTGTAACAAAGTTTGCCCTCTTGTGGCATGGCATGGTCGTTCAACCACACACCTGCTCCAGTCATAATCAGAATAATGCTACTGAAATCATGCCATTTTACAGGCCTAGATATTCAATTGATTATTCAAATTTCTCCAAGATGTCATGCCTCCCTCACAAGTTGGCTAAAGTTTGTCATGCAGAGTATAGAACCGTATGGAGTGAAGTGCTCAGATGGGAATAGTGTAAATGGATTCGGTGAATCCTACTGCTACCATCAGCTGTCAAGCAGTCTTCAACCTCATCCATTTTTAGGTCACATTTCCAGTAAAAAATGTGATAATGCCCGATATCTCTCCTTCCCTCTCACTCTGCCCTTTTTCTACCATGTGTTCATCCCTCATCCCCACCGCTTCACCTAACAGCCTACCCCGGACGAACACTGGGTGATGGGAACACAGGTTGGTATGATGTGGGGGAACCTTGCATGGCACTGGCTGAGGTGCTCTCCCCACTCCGGGGACCCACACTAATCAATTAAAAAGGCATTGGCTTAAGCAAAGGGAGCACAGGTAAGGGTGGGAGAGAGGGACATGTAACAGTTTTTCTCAATAGTTCAAAGCTGTTTTTTAAACTGTGTAAAATCTAAAATTCAAATGTCATCAGTGAATACAAGATTACCTGTTCATTCTTCTATTATATATATATCTGTTTACACAATACTAACACCTTTTTATTTAAAGAGAAGAAATGCTATCATTTTCAATGTTTCTGTTAATGAAAATATACAGGAGCGCACAATGTTAAAATGTTCAATCAGCGTTCCATCATATACAATGTCAGGGAACATTTTATATACTTTACAAAAAGATTTTTGCGCTTTTTAAGGTTTGTTACACTAAGAAACTTTGGCTGGTACTAAATGGGCGTTTCTGACAACTCAATCATTCATTTCAGAACTTGATTTGGTGTGGTTGAAGACCTATACTATACATCATATTATACATACTGTAAACTTCTTTTTCCTTATACTCAAATTGGGCCTTGTTTTTCTGGTTCCTGTTGAAAACCAGACATCCACTAGTCTGTGGCATCCTTAGAGTTCTGTATCTTCTATTCACTGTTTTGACAAAATGACAAAACTATTCCAAGAAAAGCTTTTAGGAAGTTTAGAAAAACTGTTATGGCATCGTTGGGAGTAATTGGTTCATCATTGAATAATCTTAAAGTACTCTGTAATGAGTTCAAATTGGCCATTTATTTTATTTTTTCATGTTTTGGAGAAATCCATCCAGACAGTGGTATTATTTTATTTTTTGTAAAAAACATTTGAGGCTTTTGTCTCTCTTTTTTGACAGTTTCTCTCCTTTATATGTTCTCTTTTATTAAAGGTTTTTGCTTTTTACCTGTGACATGGAATTACTAATAGACAGAACATATTAAATCTGACACCAACAAACACAATTTCCATTCATACTCACCCATTAGCTTGCTGTAAAAGCCATTCCTTTCATGTGCCTGTTCGTATGGTTCTGGTTGTATGGTTGCTCTGCTTCTTTCTTTTATGTTCAATTTCGATGTTTGAGGTTGTTGACATTATGCTGCAGTGAGCTCTTTTGGTTTTACTATCTGTCTTACTATGTTTAGGAAGTACTCTGCCTAACACAGGCTTGGGATGCATCCAAAATAGCACCATGTACTCTATATAGTGTACTAATTTGAGCAGAGACCTATGTGAGCTTAATGCACTATATAGAAGATATGGTACAATTTCAGACAAAGACTTAGAAAAAGACTTAGACAAGGACTCAAACATTCCCCCACTCCATGAAGAGATGTTCTGGACCACAGTTTTACTGTGTCTTCATAATTGTTCAGCTGGTTATCTATTCTCAGACTAGAGAAATGCAGTTAGTCAAATATGTCTTAGCTCTGTGCCAGACAGAAAAATAAAACAAATGTCACAATGAACTGCATGTTTAGCATACAATGAAAATTATTCTTATTTTTTATGCATCAAAATATATTTATTAGATAGCATCTACAGTAAATTAAACCAATCAAAGCAATTTCTGTGAAATCGAAATGTCTGTAGTTGCACCTGACCCCAGCTTTGCTGTGCTACTCAAAGCTACCAGCTGGCTGTCACCTACAAGCATGTGTAACATACAGCCTGTGGCTGAGGTACCACAAGCCTGCATCCAATTGGACAATGCACAGGGTCCTGATCCCTACAGCTGAGAAAAATGTTGTCATCCGCAGGAAAGTCTCGAACCTCTGCAACGCATGCTGCAATGTCTGTATTGTCCTGCAGCTGTTCAACATCTACCTTCTGTTTGACATATTGGGAACATCTATTAACATTCAGAGACGTGGCTCATTGCTTTGATTTGTTTTCATTTTTTCTACAGTACAAAGGGGAGTTCTTCATTTTGAACATGATGTGAAGCTTTCGCGATTCATCAAGTTATATTTTTAATGTGCATGTTCTACGTATCATGTGTTTCATGTCATCATGGTTCCTGTGAATCTCTATGGCTCTAAACATTTTTACCTCCTTGCTACCTGACAGATGGGGAGATCACCTCGAAGCCTATGGTGCTGTTCCTGGGGCCCTGGAGTGTAGGCAAGTCATCCATGATTAACTACCTGCTTGGCCTAAAGGACAGCCCCTACCAGCTGTACACAGGTAAGCCCCTACAAAACACACCTTGTTTCAGACCCTTTTTTTCCCCACCTGTTTTCTGATTCTTAAATCTTCACTGGACTACTTACGTCTTCTTTCTTTCTTTACTATTCCTCACGTCTTTCCCGTTCTTCTTTGACCCCTGTGCAACATATCCATCCTCCATCACCAGGTGCTGAGCCCACTACCTCCGAATTCACTGTGATCATGCACGGTGAGAAGACCCGTTCCATAGAGGGTATCGTCATGGCTGCCGACAGCTCGCGCTCCTTCTCACCCTTGGAGAAGTTTGGCCAAAGCTTCCTGGAGAAGCTGCTTGGCATCGAGATGCCCCACAAGCTGCTGGAACGGGTCACCTTTGTGGACACGCCTGGAATCATTGAGAACCGCAAGCAGCAAGAGAGAGGTGAGGCACATTGAGAGGCGGATTGTGGAATATCTTGTAGCATACAAGATTTTTCTAAGATGCTACTGTGTCATCAGTTCAAATTACAATAAAACAGGATGACCTCATGTAACAATTGGATATGTATTGGTTATCTGAATAATACGTTTATTGAGTAAAATGGGCTAACAATGACTCCTGACTGTCCCAAGACGTTGATGCTAAATGACCCTGCTTTCATCTCTCCATACAGGCTATCCTTTCAATGATGTGTGCCAGTGGTTCATCGACCGCGCTGACCTCATCTTTGTGACCTTTGACCCCACCAAACTGGATGTAGGTCTGGAGCTGGAGATGCTCTTCCGACAGCTGAAGGGCCGTGAGTCCCAAATCCGCATCATCCTCAACAAAGCTGACAACCTGGCAACGCAGGACTTGATGCGTGTCTATGGCGCTCTCTTCTGGTCGCTTGCACCCTTAATCAATGTCACTGAGCCCCCAAGGGTCTATGTCAGCTCCTTCTGGCCCTACGAATATGCACCCGACACCAGTCGTGACCTCTTCAAGCGTGAGGAGATCTCCCTCTTAGAAGACCTCAACCAGGTGATTGAGAACCGCCTGGAGAACAAGATCGCCTTCATTCGCCAACATGCTATCCGGGTTCGCATCCACGCCCTTTTGGTGGACCGTTATGTCCAGACCTTCAAGGATAAGATGAGCTACTTTAGCGACCCTGATCTGGTGTTCAAGGAGATCGTGGACGACCCGGACAAGTTCTTCATCTTTAAGTCCATCCTGGCCAAGACAAATGTGAGCAAGTTTGACCTGCCGAACCGGGAAGCCTACCAGGACTTCTTCGGAGTGAACCCAATCAACACTTTCAAGTCCCTGTCTGCCCAGTGCTCCTATACTGGAGGCTGTCTATTGGACAAGATCGAGAAGGCCATCACCAGCGAACTCCCAGGTCTCCTGAGCAGCATCAACCCCAGCAAACCTCCCCCCGGTCTGTCCTCCTGTGAGACCACTGGATGCGGAGAAAAGCCTAAGAATCGCTATCGGAAAAACTGATAGAATATAAGAGAGAGAAAGGAAAGAGAAGGAGGAAAAATGAGGTGTGTAGAAATGTTAGGTGAAAAAGAGAAAGGGGAACAGCAACATTTTTGCAAAACCCCATGCTTGTCAGAAGCCTGTATTGTCATTGTTTGAGGAGACAGGAGAAAGGCAGGGTTTCTTTTAGATGATTTTGTTTCTCAGGAGAAAAAGAGGTGATGGTGTGTTAAGGGTTTGGGGAGAAGAGAAGATGGTGGGAGGGTTTGTGAATATGATTTGGCAGCTGAGGAGAAATTGATGCTAGGAGCGATGAGAAGATTACAGAAGAAATAAGCCACAAATAAACAAATCTACCTCCTCTCTCCTTTGCACAACCACAATGAACTGTCTGTGATTTTGGGAGGGGAGGGGGGTGAACATATATGTGGAGAAAAAAAATAAACAAAAAGGGAAAAAAAATGTAGAATTGTATAAAAAATTAGAGTGAGACAGTCAACCACCAGCTCCTTTGTATGTGAATAAAATGGGAAATTGGAAACAGGAGTTGCCAATTTGTTTTATAAGATCTTAATTGAAAAATGCATTTCAGCAGGTCACAATTCTCTGCTACTTTCTTTTTCTTTCTTTTGAAGTATCAGTTTGGGTTCAGTCTTTACAACAGACATTTGAGCTTGATCTTTTTCCTCTCCTATGAAGGCATTATAAGCTCAGTCTATTGGTCTAATAATATTGTTAAGATTTTAACACTGCATGCTAGATATCGGATGGTGTTTAATAACAGATAATATTATAGGTGCATGTATTTACCTTCCTCATTTCTAACTATTAATGTTACTCTAACCCTCTGACAAACCTTATGGCGCAGACCCAACAAAACCTATGGTGCAGTAAGATGACTACTTGGTCAGACATCTTTGTTTTATTTGCTTATTCTCATTCTCTGTTTTTGACAGTCTGTGATATAAGCACTCTCTTGAAAGCAGAAGTCAGGCTTCAGGAGTCATGACCTTTATATCCTATTGGTGAGGGGTGCGGGGTTTGGGGCGTACGCTCTACTTCATTTCTACTTTCCTATTGTTGTTTGAGTCTATTATGCCAGCCTGGTCGCCAATAATGTTTGTGTATAAGACAACCCTCCTGGCGTATTGCAAGACAAAGTATATACAGGAGTTTGTTAGATCTGGCTATACATTTTCCAATGTCTGATAGGAATCCATCATTGTTTTTCAAAGTGTTCTTTTTCCTTTAAATATAAGATTGCCAGCTATTTTTATCAGAATGACCAACAAGATATCAAAGTGAATCATGAATAATGAACAACGTTTCCATGGTGTGACAGTAAATAAATCCAGTTCTGTGTGTCCAAGTGTCACATGTATGTGTTTATCCACTTACTGTTCCGGTTACAGAGCAATGTACAATTTTCAGCCCCACTCTAAATAGGTACCTGATTACGTAAGTAGGCCGTCACTGCTAAATGTAGCAGGTTTGACTCATAGATTAGGGATACTTGAATACTGGGACAATCCCTATTTGTTTTCTTAAAAAAATATTTGTCTTAATGTTAACAACATTGCACATATATTTTTGGATCGATCAAAGTATCAGCTATCGCAACGTGTATCAGAGATGATCCTATCATTTTAATTCTTCATAAAGAAATGAACTGTTTATGAGGTTAGTGATCAGTAACAGAATTGAGTTCACAGAGTCGATAATAAAGTCATATCCGCTGCTTCATTCGAGTGCCATATAAAAATATTAATATTTTTTTCTCAATTGCTGTATTATGGAGCCAAATTGAGCTCAAATGTATTGACTGTAAGAAAAGAAAAACGTAACTGAAATATTTCATAGTATGAAAAAACTAAATTAAATCGTATGAAAAAAATAGATTCAAACGTGGTAAAAGTGTATGCTAAAATCATTAAATGGATTTTCGCGTCCTATCTAAAAATGCTAAACCAATCAAAACATCACCTAGGCAATCTACTGCATTAGATGCATTGCCATATTTCAGAGACTCGTTGATGGCAGTCTAGCAAACATGAAACCATTATCGTGCTCGCTAGCGCTTGCTGGAACAATGATATGCGCACTTCGACATTTTTTTTCAGAGAACACCAGGTTGTAACACTCTTTTCCAGCAAGAAATTGAATCAAGGAGTGTCTGCTCGGACACAACTTAGCTTGTTAGCTTATTGTCTTGACCAAAGACTTTGCGCTCATACAAACAGTATAAACAAGAACATTGAATGATTTTCTACATAGTATAAATGTTTCACCATCATCATCAATCTAGTAACTTACACATAGATTTCCGTGACTATCTAGCCAACTAGCTAATGAGGTGATGTAACCTACTTGTCAAGTAGAAAGGTAGCCAACTCTGCATCACTGTTCACACAAACTTCAACTCTCGCCATCAAATGCAAAATTTACCCTCGTTTGTGTTATGCTCATGTTGCTTCCTTATATTTTTGTTTCTGGAGCGCTGTATAAGCTACATGAACCCAAACAAAGCTTGTCATTGGCCTTCACCTCACACACCTTCAAGGAAGTACAGGCCTACGCAGGTCCCGTCCTTCTACCTTCTACTTGCATCCATGGCACTGGGGATAGTGTCAGTCCTGACACTCTGCCAAAGACTGTTTTTTAACGTTAACTGATGGTATGTAAGGGTTATTATTAGATATTTTAAATGGAAAATGCTGCATAGGGCACCTTTAAAGGTGGAACTACATTTCAAGCCAACCGTTCTTTCACTAGCCTACTACATTGGTACTATATTGCCATAATGTTTGTGAACACATTGATGGCGAATAAAGCTAACGGAAATGTATTTGCCGTTGTTTGCAAACAAAAGTGAATTGATAGGGCGTACCTCTAGCCAATGAACTAATTTGGAGAAGGGCAAGTAGTTGCCAGCAGTAATCAATCACAGCTAGCATTAGCAGTAGCCCAGATGTTCAATAGATGGGGATTTTATAGCTTTATTAAAAACTCTGTCTTAGTTTTAGTGTGCCTCATGGTCAAAACAACACACAAGCCCAAATAAGAATGTGCATTTTGGAAACATGCCCAAAAAACCGCAACCTGCGACAGACAATAT
This sequence comes from Esox masquinongy, assembly GCA_016801175.1. Classification (NCBI taxonomy): domain Eukaryota; kingdom Metazoa; phylum Chordata; class Actinopteri; order Esociformes; family Esocidae; genus Esox; species Esox masquinongy. The sequence continues at coordinate 64,116 of JACXGI010002084.1, read as the reverse complement.
TTCCACGCGACTGTAAAAAAAGAAGCCCAAAATCGCTTATATTAAGCAACCCTGGTTGAAACTAGAAGGCGGAGTCAAACTTGATCGTCCCAATAATAACGGCGCGCGCGGGAGAATAGCAGTTTGTTCATACCTCTAGAGAACAGGGCAAGTAAGAGAAAAAACAAGAAGCTGTGGTAAGCGTTTTCACCACTACTATATATTATTTTGTTAAAAACATTGTTTTTTCTTACGAAGAGCCTATTCATAGTTATATTCAAGACAAATTCAAGTAACATTTCAACATGTTGACTATAAATATTGGGCTAACTAGCTAGCTATGCTGTAGGCTACTTGCAAACTTAGCTGGATATTGTAATAGCTAACGTTCAGTAACTAACTAGAGCATTAGTTATGAGAAACGTTTTTGACAGTAAAGTAGTTGAGTGATTGGACACGTATTTGATTTGAACTGCTGGAGCTCTGTATGTCACCACATGAAGTCCTATAGTAAAAGTACATTACAGCAGTTCCAAAATAATCCAAGGGGAGTTCCGTCTGTAGCAACATAACCATGAAAAAGCCTAAATGCATTAATAAAGCATGTAAACATAAGCGCAAACATAATTTATATTATTAAATGTTTGCTTATGTTGTTTGCATATACTATGGTATAAGCGGGACAGAAACCTTTGTTCTGTACATTATCTTGAAAAAATAAACTCTCGTTGTGTCGTCCATTATTCCAAGGTTATGTACAGAATGTCGTTGTTCATCCCTAACTTATCCCTAACTGCTATCCTGCGTTGTCAAAGCGTGGGCTTCATTTCAGTCACGTTTCAAAAGAAAACATTTGATATTGATATAAAGTACTTTACTTGACACTGATAGCGTAGGTCATCAGAAACGTGCATTAATTTTCATTCGCGCTGTTAAAACAAATAATTTCACAGCCTGCAGAATTATAGCTAATGTAATTACACGCGGGCAATCCCCCCAGCCCTGGGTCGTTTGTCTGAGCCCCGAGTGTTTTGAAAGTCTGACGTGCTGCTGCCAGAGAAGGATTGTCTCAGTTTCCAAGTCCTTGACTTAAAGTTATAACATATCATCACAACATAAATGTCAGAAGCTAGTGCCAAGAGGTTTCAGTGGAATTTCTGAGATTCTTTTCAGTGGCTCCATTTCAGTGGATACTTCATCCTTCATCTCAAGTTGAATTCTTTGCTGTTATGCACTCCAGAAATGTGGAACTGCCTCTGCTCTTTAAGGAGTAAGGAAGAGAGGGATTCATGACTGTTGGCAGCGCTATAACCCCTGACGTCTTTGAAAGTAGAGGGCTGTAGATCAGAGTCCCCCACAGGTTCAAATCTAGGATAGGTTTGTGCTCATCAAACCCAAACCTTACCATCAGGGGGTACGCTCAAATCCACACCTGACCTCTCTCCTCTCTCACTACAGGCAGGTGGGCAATAACAGAGGATTAGTCTTTGATGCTAAACTTTGCAGATAGAGATAGAAGGAATGGAGTTGACACATTCCCTATCCGCTAGACGATCAGATTAGTTCCACGCTAATCATTTATATTTCATTCTTAACATTCTGTAAGCCCACATCTTTCTCAACAGGCCACTGGTGCTGTTTAAAGTGTAGCACTCACTGACAACAGTAGACATGCAGTCCACTCTGTTAGCAAATCACTCACTCACCCTTCACTCACTGCCCATTTCTGCAGTGGCCGCATCTACTGGATGTTCCTGGTTTGGACGATAATAAAACGACAGCATTCCCCCCCCATCAAATTTATTGAATCTGCTAACCACTGATTCACCTTTTATCCACTAGGGCCTCTCAATGTTTTATTGCAAAAATAATTAAAAAAACATGAAAGTGAATAGCAGCAATGAAAATTACAAATTACCAACCAAAATGAAGCAGGTGTACAATAATGTGAGCTTGTCGGCTCTACTTGGCATGGACAGTGCTCAACACAATTGTTTTGGGGTTTTAGACGCTCAATTTAACGCTGTAGTTCCATGGCAGGTCCAGCAGAGAGAGCTGTATAAATAGCTATACTGTCAACACGTAGCTTCCAATGGGCAACGTAGCTACATGATTCAGCACATACTGTAGCCTGACGGCTTTCTCCCAAACCAACATCCCCATATGTTCCCATTGTGCACTAACTCTGCCTGATCCTGAGGTCATGTTGTAGAAACAAACTTTGAAAGAGAGGTAGGCCCAATAACTTGAACACTGGTGCATTCACAATAAAGTTGAATTTAAATAAGCATTTTCTGTCATGAACATTAGTGGTCTGTGTTTTACAACAGTGATATGTGTGTAATTCTGAACAAGTTGCATGGTGACGTGTGTTTGTTTGTTTGTGTGTGCCATAAATATATATATATATATATATATTTCTTTCTGTTGTTAATAACTTTTTTGTGGTTATGTCAATATCTGACTGTACACACAACACATACATTTTTATAGTTCTTCACATGACCCTCAGTCGTCCTCCCTGTTTCCCAGTCTTTCTCCCTCTTGCTTCCTTTAATTTCCTCTCTCATCTGTCTTTCTCCTTCATCTTCCCTTTCCCTCGTCTCCCTTTGCCACCTTGTGATGCTGCATAATTATACACTCTGAGGTGTGAAAAGTGTCTCAACTCGTGGCTGGTGTGAACATGCTGGATGGGCAGGAGTTTTTCCTCTCACTCTGATGTGATAACTGGGATAACCTGCAGCTGCATTGCACCAACAGTCTGTCGTCATGACTTAAACATTATGGGGAGGTGTGTGTGTGTGTGTGTGTGTGTGTGTGTGTGTGTGTGTGTGTGTGTGTGTGTGTGTGTGTGTGTGTGCGCGCACGTCCATCTGTTTCTAGTGCGTGTGTGTCGGCCTGTAAGTATTCTCTTTAATCCTCATCCATTTCCACAATATAGACGGAGCAGGTTCGAATGAGTCCCAAGAAGGGTTCTCCACTGTTCTATGTAATATAATCTCACCTCAGCTGTTCCCAGGGCAGTGGGAAAGACCCCACATGGGACAGGAATCCCTCTGCCTGCCTGATCTGTCAACCTGACACAAACACGTATCAACTCTTCATTGCACACACCTGCACACATGAATACATTTTCAGTCCTCAGTCTACTGTCAACGGTGGTCTCAGAAGGAATGAGTTGGAGTGTGACGTGTGTGTCACAATGTCACTTCAAACATGAATACTCTCAGAGGGTGGCTGTCTCACCCCTGAGACTGGATGACAACATCACCTCTGCCAGTGTTTTGTAGTAGAGACCTCCTGTTTTTTTTATCAACTTGTCCATCAGGCTCTTCAGAATCCAACAGTAAGCCATTCATGTATTGAATTGCATCTGTGTGAACTAGAAACGATTAAGTTACATAATCTGAAAGTTGACTGCCTAGGGGAGGCAGACTTTTTTTCTCTAAGTGGTCTTCTTACAAAACCAACTCTCAGGACCGAACTGTTCAACCTACAGACGATTATGTACCTCATTGAGTCTCAGAGCATCCATCTGAAAGTAAGCCAAGGTCTGTTGTTTTGACAATGACCAACAGCATATTGGGTCCTGTAGTGCCAGAAAACTCAGTGGTTGTGGTAAATAAGCCAGGGCTCAGCACACTCTTATTGACTGCACTCCAGATGGCCTCTGGTTATTCTCATAGTACACTACTTTATAAACAGGGGCTATAAGAATCACATCATATTCACTAGTAAAGGGTTTGCTAACTGGAGTTGCTCATAATACAGTTAGTGCTTGTGGTTGTAATGAAGGCCTATGCCTGGCTTCTGTTGACTGAAATGTTGCTTTGGTTGTTTTGCAGGAGTTAGTTTGCCTAGAAAATCCATGTGGCTAGATCCCTGACATCATTCTCTTCTGTCACTGTGGGACACAGCGCTTGACAACCAAATGCAGGGCAGGTTATTTGTTTTTCCCATGAATCCAACCAAATTCAGGATGAAATAACTCAAAACAGTGAACTTCCCTTCTAGCTCTTCGTCAACAGCACAATATCTAAAGTAGTGAAAATGTTGATTCAAAGTAATAGGCAATAAATGTTAATAAAATATCAAATGGAAAATCTCATTATGAGGACGGTCTCAGTACACTATTGCGAAGTTGACTCATTGACTACAGCTGTAGCCAACAGTGCAGTAGCCTATAAAAAACTTTCCACTATCACTTTCCAAGTCTATAATTAATGCATAGGGAGGAGCCCATGATAAATAGAACAATAAAATGCAAGGTTATATAGATTTATTCTGCTAGAATTTCTAATGACATTTAATTGTGATATTTTGTTCAAAATGTTAGTGAAGGATACTGTTCTCTTAGATTTGCTGCTGTCTTTTTAAGGCCGCACCCCGCCCTAAAGGCTTTGCGTGCCCTAAAACCTTTGGCATGGTTCCATGAATAAGAATACCCCAATAAGAATACCACCACACTACCAATGAAACGGTGGTTCTCAGTTGTGCAAACGAGCGCACATCTCGTCGAGAATGTGAACGCTCGGTCACGTTCACTGCGGGTTTAGGGAAAAAAAACACCCCACCTACCCCGGAATACGTGCTCGCCACCCTCCAGTCTTTCCCTTTATCCAATGTGCGTGCACGCACCCAAACAACTCCCTCTCCTGTTAGTGGCTGTAGTCCCGTCCCTCTGGCACACACACAGTCTCATACATCTACACATTCAGATGAACGGCGGATTCTGAAAGCTCCGAGAAGATGGTGGTGGTAGCAGCGCCTTTGTTTTAACTGTCTGGGTAGCTCCGACGCATCGAATTACAGCGATATCCATTGTATCTCTTCTCGACTGAAAGATTGGTGAATGGGTTGACAACGGGTAAAATAAAACAATGTCAAACGATGAAGACCTGGGGAGCTGGAGGATCGGATGAGAAAGGATAAAACATGAAATAGCTCAGCACTCAAATCTGACTTAAATAAAAAGGAATTCTTTGGGCAGAGAAAAATGACGCCCGCGTCCTTGTCCTGCGCATTCATGCAATTGAGTTAAACTGGGATCAAGGAGCCACTTGTCTGTTCACTGGGGACTCTCCGTGTCCGGGGGATGCGTGCAGGGGAGAAAACTTGTAATTAGCCCGGGCTGGCCACGCGCTCACCGCTGTCTGCGACCTAATGGGGAGAATAGGAGCGTGGGAAAAGTTTCCAGCACACAAGGGAAGGAGAACGGAATTCGGATACGTACAATCAAGACTACATTTAGCCGTGTACCGTTTTGGGTGACTGACATTGAAGTTTACTGACAATTTAATTGTCGGCCACAGGAAATTGAATGGAATATTTTGTTCACTGAAATTGTTAGATTCTATTATCAAAACATGTTTTACTCAACACGGTGAGCAACGAGGGCTTGGATCCAAGAAGCGTAGGCGTTTGCACGTGCGGCAATCACTTCAGATCTTGATTTCCATTGAACACAGTTTTTGCAGAGCTTTGCTCAATTGTGCCAGCGGGTCCTCTTCAAACTGCGCTCCTCTTTCAGTGCCAGTCCCCAGGAATTGGAGGCGCAATGGAGATTCCGTAGAGGAAAATCAGGAAAGAACGGGGCTCCTTACATGGGAATACTTACGAATAGGCCTTTTCACTGGAACAGCAAAGAGCGTAATGGGCTTTTGACCTCAGTTTAATGTTTCTTTATTATATATGGGAGGACATTTCTGCCTTAAATCACCCGGCATGTCAAGCAATAGTTACATAACTAGCTTTTTTTGGCTATACAAAAACGTCGCCAGTAGTAGATAAAGGTCTGCAATACACACTTTCGGCAAAGGGCTTACGGGTGAAGTTGGAAAATATTTTTTACAGATGATTTCTGCATGCAATATAACTTTGTCTTCTCCCTTAAAAACCTGCATTCAAATTCCTTCATACTGCATGGATAAGAGGAAGGCAGGCTAGACTGTTTTCTAGAGACAAACTTAAATACAATCGGGATCAAAAATCAAGAGTATAATTTTCACAGGGAATGTACAAAGGGTCATATAGCCAGCTTAGTGGTGGGGGCATTAGGGAATTGGATCAAGGTTTCAGTACAGTCATGTAATCATCTTCAGAGTTTGCCACAACACTCCAGTGTAGTAAGATACAATTCAGGTGAGAGCTTTTGCAATTGTAATGAGGTTGTTTTACAAAATTAAGACTTCTACAGTAAACATTATATTCTATAAGATTTGGACTAGTCCCCAATCCTTTCAAATTAATAAAAAAAGCAGTTGTCAGTATGTGGACTGACAAAAAATTGGCACTGGATGAACCTTGCGTAGGTTTATCAAACCAGAGGAGAAGTTAGAGGAATGCGAGTATTGACGTCATGAGGGACAATAATAAATGACTCCATCCTGGAACAGTACGTTTGTTAGTAAATGGCTCATTTAGCATTTTGTACCCAGAAAGTTTTCTGTTGGATTTTTATTTATGTATGATTAGATTTTTTGCCTTTTTATATTACACTCATTCTAGTCTAGAGTGGGCTGCACTGTGGATACATTTATAGCCTTCATTGCCTTACCTTGTAAATGACCTTGCCTTGCAAATAGTCGTTAGCTTTACCATTGTTATTTCTTTAAGATTAAAAAGCAGCATGGCATCCCCCCAACACCAGCAGTTGCTGCCTCACAACACAGAAGTGAGCTGTGACTCGAGCGGTGAGGGTGGCGTCTCCGTGAGAATCAGCAGTAGCGTCAAACACAAGCACGGAGGAGGAACTGGGGCTTTGGGTGGCATGGGAGGAGGTGGCTTCATGGGAGGGGGTGGCTTCATGGGAGGAGGTTCCAAACACTGCAAATACAGCATCTCCTCTAGCTGTAGTTCTGGGGAATCAGGAGTTCGCAGGCCCGCGGTCAAGGGTCTGCGGACCCAGAGGAAGATGCCCCAGCTCTTTGAAAGATCCGCCGGGCACTTCTGGGACCCTAAGTTTGACTCTCCCATCCTAGAAGAGGCATGCAGGGAGAGGTGCTTCCCCCAGACCCAGAGGAGGTTCCGCTATGTCCTTTTCTACTTGTGTTCTGCCAGTCTCCTCTGGGGGCTGTACTTTGGTGCCTACCCAGACAGATGTGACCGGACAGTTTTCCTCATCCCCACCGCCTGCTTCTTCCTTTTTTGCCTCCTTCTCTTCCTGTTGACGTTCACACGGCTCTATGTGCGCTGTTACAACCAGGCATCACTGCTGCTCATAGTGGTGACCTTTGCCCTCACCCTGGCACCTCAGATCCAGACTGCCGGCTTTAGGGACCTAGAGACCCTCCCTCCGGAGGATGTGCTGGAAGACCCAGGGGACTTCAGTGGCATGGACCCTAGGAACGTGACCTTCAACCAGGACTTACCCATGGGGAGTGCCTGGGCCCCATGCTTATCTCCAGTAGGAACCTTCTCCTTAGGCATGGAAGTGCTGCTACTACTCTACAGCGTCCTCCATGTCCGACTCTATGCCTCTGTGGTGCTGGGACTGCTCTACTCTGTGCTCTTTGAGGCTCTTGGATGGCTCCACCTCACTGATGCTGTTGGGTACGGTTGGAGCCAGGCCTCAGGAGGAGCAAACTTGGACTGGGACACTCTGCACTGGCTGGCGCCGGCCAAAGCCCTGCTCCACCTGTGCGGCCACGCCATCGGCATCCATCTTTTCATCATGTCCGAGGTGCGATCGCGAAGTACCTTCCTCAAGGTGGGTCAGGCCATCATGCACGGCAAGGACCTGGAGGTGGAGAAGGCACTGAAAGAACGCATGATCCACTCCGTGATGCCCCGCAGGGTGGCTGACGATCTGATGAAGCAAGGGGACGAGGAAGGCTTGTCAGGCGAGAACTCGGCCAAGCGCTACTCCAGCAGCGGGGCGGCAGCTGTCATTTCCAGCCCCAAGAACAGCAAGAGGAATAAGACCTCCATCCCGAGGGGCCAGATCATCTTCAGACCCTTCAACATGAAACGCATGGAGCCCGTCAGCATCCTTTTCGCCGACATTGTTGGATTCACCAAGATGTCCGCCAACAAGTCGGCCCACGCCCTCGTTGGCCTCCTAAACGACCTCTTCGGACGCTTCGACCGGCTGTGCGAGCTGACCTGCTGTGAGAAGATCAGCACCCTTGGGGACTGCTACTACTGCGTGGCGGGCTGCCCCGAACCTCGGCCGGACCACTCCTACTGCTGTGTGGAGATGGGTCTGGGTATGATTCAGGCCATTGAGCAGTTCTGTCAGGAGAAGAGGGAAATGGTCAACATGAGGGTCGGAGTCCATACAGGAACTGTCCTATGCGGAATCCTTGGGATGAAGCGGTTTAAGTTTGATGTGTGGTCAAACGACGTGAACCTGGCAAACTTGATGGAGCAACTGGGAGTGGCCGGGAAGGTGCACCTATCAGAGGCCACAGCCAACTTCCTGGATGACCGGTACCAGCGAGAGGACGGGCGGGTCACAGAGAGGGTTGGACAGAGCGTGGTGGCGGACCAGTTGAGAGGTATGTGCTGGGTTGGATGAAAAGGGGGCTGTTAGATATGATTGTTTTCTAATGTTGTCTGCCACAAGGAGTTAAACACAAAAAGTGAGTTGTTGTGATTGCAAAATGTAATCTTTAATTGTTTATATACACTAGAATGGTTTTGAGAAACAAGTAACCTTTTCCATACTTGTTTTACCTTAGACACAATGTTGAATTGCATGAAATCGTATGTTTGAAATGTTTAGTTTTTTTCGTGTAAGAACACAAGCGCATACAAATTGAAAAGATCAGGTCATAGCTGTTGCACATTGACAGCCAGTGAAGTTAGTCAACATAATTTTTATTCAGTGTTCTAGCGTTTAGAGAACGTTTTCCATACCGATGCATTTTTTCTTGATCTATAATTCAAAGCAATTCAGTGTAGGGTCTGTCTGCAACCTCTCTCGGGCAAGGTCCTCATGGAAATTTCTCCACCCAGGCAGCCGTAATAAGGATGTTATGGCTGCTTATTCTCACATTGTTTAGTTGTTTATGTGCGGCAGTACAGTGCTCCAGTTATTTTGGAGGGCCACTATACCAGTGGTGGTTGGTGGGTCTCCCTTTGGGGTCCGTGCCAGGGGGATAAGTGGGCCTTGCGCGGGTCATGGTCGTCACCTGCTTCATAGCCTCGTGCTGTATGTCATACATCTGAGACAGGTGGGTCGGTCGCTGGTGCCAGTCTCTGGGAATGTACTGGTTGTGGGTGACTGAGTGTTGGTTTTATGTGACCCTGAACCACAGACGGGCTGTTGTCACCCCAGTCTCCCTTGTCATCTGCCTCGTTGTGTTCAGCCTGAGATATGTACACGCGCACAAACACACACACACACACACTCTTTGCTAAACGGTGTGATTAGAGACTACAGTTATTTGCTTTTGTTTGATGCGTTAATGAAGTTATGGCTTTGAAGGGAGCTGTGTCTGAAAGGCTGAGGGATTGAAATGCCACTCAAACGTGCATAAATGCAAAACACTTTTGTTCTGGTCTTCACTTGTCTCTCTCTCCAGCTTTAGCAGTAGAAGTAGTGTCGGTCGCAGTTACTAGTGTCACTGTGACCGATGCTAGGCTTAGCATGTTTTCTGTCTGTGTAATGGGGTACCGTCACGTCTCTAACGGACATGTTGTTGCCTACTACCAGTATACCTTCTTCCTGCAGTGTGTAGTCTGTGTTTAAATCACAAGTCAACTGACTCAAAATGGAGAAAGCGCTTTCCAACAGTTATTTTTGCTTTCGGGAGCGTTGTTTTAATTTTATAAAGACATTGGACATGAGGACTCACTAGTCCTTGTGTAATTTAGTGTATTTTACCCTTCAGTTTTTTTCCTTCACAATCATTTGCAGAGAACTTCACTGTGATCCATGATAAGATCCAAATGTATCACTGGAACCAGACATCATGTACACTTCACACCATCGTCCTGTACTACAGGTTAAAGGATCAGATCCATGAAGATGCGCTGTGCTTTAGTATCTAATGACCTGACTCATGTTGAACATTTTGTCTAGACCATGGCTATGATATTGGGTTATGTTGACAAGGTGGTAAAGAATGGGCATATTACAAATTTCAGCATTTCAGTGATGGTTGAGCTAAACTGTACCATCATTCTTATTGAAACCTTCAGCTGCCATCACTGTCTCCTATGCACTCTGAAAGCTTCATAGGTGCAAAGAGTTAGTTTTGTCCAGTGACATACTGTCATTAACTTTGACATGCTTGGAAAAAGCATGGTTGAGCAGATAATGATGAATTTGGCAGCAATGGACTTCCTAGCTTGCTGCTGTGATGAGTGCTGGATTGGAATTGCAGATTTTGTGGATAATAAATACAAGGGCATAACGTTAAAATGATTGCATGTCTTTTTCAGCAGGGTTATGTACCAACAGCAAGAGTTGTCTACTAAATTAAGGCAACACACTACAGCTGGTAAACAGTATCACATTGGATTAATCACTGACGTTCATTTTTGTATTTAGTTTTAATGTGACTTTTAATTTGGACCAACATATTGCTCTAACTTGAACTTGCCACTAGGTTAAAAACCATCCAAAGAAGGGCCAAAAATCTTAAACCAATCCTTTTTCCTCATCTTGCTTGAGTGCCTTCCATTGTCACACATTGCTGACCAAGCACTTAAAAAACAAGCATGAAATTAAAATGAACAAATCCCTCTGGTTATGCCACAACATATAAATATGCCAAAATATCTATTATAATTTTTATTTAGAAGGTATTTCATCTTTAACATGATTTAAGTATTGACATCAGACACGCTCAAATGTACATGTCATATAAATCAATCATAGAACATATTAAACATTAAAGAAAGCTCTGTGAGTCGGTTCCAAAAGCCACGAAATATGATTGACTGAAATTCTTAATTTTTTACTTGCATTTTACATTTTAGTCATTAAGCTAAGGTAGATGAAATACTACCCTAAAACCGAGCGAATGTATGCAATTTCCTACATCCGCTTTAAAGTACTTATCGCTCCAAAATATAAACATATTTTATCAGGAAATTATTAATTTCATCGGGATCTCACATTGACCTTTTTATGTCATTCCCTAGTTGCAGTGTGTGGCTATAGGGACGCGTATGTGTGTTTGTGTGTATGCGTGCTTTTTGTGTGTGTTTAGACCTACGTTGGATCACAAGTAGTGCAAACCAGAGTAAATGTCTGTGTGGTCCCAGTACATAGAGTGGATGGCAGTGCTGTCATCATGGCTTCATCACGGCCTGGAGGAGACTTGCAGGGGTGGTTGCTTGCGGCTGGAAGCCAGTGGGGGCTGATACCTAAGCAGGTGCAACCAGTCAGCTGGAAATTATTTCAGGAAGGAAGGGAGACTTGTCCCTGTCAGAGACGCCATCGCTCCTGTTTGTCAGGTGCTCCTTGGAGAGTGTTTGGTAGGTTGCACACAAATGGAGGCCGGCAGACGGATGGAGACCACAGCCATCAGGCGTGAAACCCTGAGACCCAGCCATGGTTTCTGTTCAGTCGTTGACCTCGTAATGCTCTCTCCATCTGAGGGATATCGGTGTCTTTATAATAGGTCCCCAGGTGCCTATCCCAGACCGCCTGTTCGGTGTTTTCCTTCCCTTTCTTCCTTTTTTTTCAGATCCTCCCCCCTTCACCTCATCTTCTGGCATTCTCCCTTCTGGCTGCCTCACGTTCTCGTCAACCTCGCCTCCTTTCTTCTCCATCCTTTCTCCTGTCCATCCGCTCCCTGTGATACCGTCCGTTAGAGTCATTTCACGCTGAATCTTTGTGTGAGTTGCTCTTACTGTTACTCAACTGTCATGACGTTTCAGCTTTTTTCTCATGTCTGTATTTCGTGGTTACAGGAACGTCACTGTAGCGTAGCATAACAAACGCAAACCTTCAAGGTATTGTGTAGTTTGGTTTGGGTGCCAAATCGGCTGCCACCGGGATATTTTTATTTTATTCAGCAAGCTGTGGCCAAATGTTCTGAAATAGTAGTTAGAAATAGGTAAACTTGGAATTCCTGCAACATTATTTTGTGGAAATTCCATTTGACCTCTATGAAATGCATAAAATCAATCACAAAGAAATGGTACATCTTTACAGACTTTAGGATGACTCTGCTGTGTTTTGAACCCCCAAACTTCCTATCTCAGGCCAAACCCTCTAGGTGTTATTGAAGTTTACTTTTAAGTAAATTTGGTATCCTTATTGCTTGATTCCACATTAGGGCTATGAATGATTTGATAAGTTTTATTGTTTAAACAACTGTGATATCCTAACGTTAAGAAAAGTAAATACAGTCAAATATTGCCAATGGTTTGACCAAAATATATATTACAACACATTTGTCATATGAAATATTTTTCAGGTGTGCCAGGGCAGCATTTGCCACAGCATTTGTTTACTGCACCGATTTGCATCATTATTTGTCAACTCACTCACAATTTCTTCATCCCTCACATTGGAGACCTGCTGCAGGTTCTGTGTGTTTCTTGGCCAATCAGATTCCCGGAAATCGCGGGTCACGCAGGCAGGCCTCAACGCACACAGCTCAAAACTCTCCACTTCCCTCCGGTACAATATGTTTTTAGTAAAGTTGATGATAAACACATCACTACCGACAGCCTTAACTAAATGAACATGTTGCTGTGTGGTATGGAAACGAGGTGATTTGACAGTCTGATCAACTGTAGGTCTTCTGAAGACACTACACTTTGTCCCTCTGGCTGGGGTAAAGAATCCTGTGTTTGTCAGACATTTCTGTGTGGGGGAAAAAAAGTGAATGGGATCAAATTTGGTTAATAATCAAACTTGTGCTGATTAGCTGATCTATTTATAAGGGCTTAATTTCAGCTCTGTGAGTTTTACTGTCCAATCATGTTGCTTTCTGTCTGCTTATAGGAAACCTACGGGACAAATTAATACAATCTATGAGTACATGTTTAAGTTATTCAAGTATACATTTTTTTAAAATTACAACAGCCAAAGAATTGCTGTTAATGACCTAAATGGATGAATATGACTTTAAATGGTTTTGTTTTTTTGGAGTAGTAGGCCATGAGCCCTTTGCCTAATAACAGCCAGAGAAATGTGATTTGAGCCACCCCCATTTATCCCTCATTCTCTAGATTCACAAGGGAGTTCTCTTCTATTCATTCCTCTCCTATTTCTTTCTCCCTCCGGATAACATGCTATCCCCCCCGCCCCCCATCTGCTCTTCTTCCACTGCGGTTTATTCAGTTCTCCTCTCTAGATTTATCCTCCCCCTAGATTTGTCTGGCCCGTTGAGAGAGCATGCTGTCAGAAGGAGAGAGTTGTGCTCCTTCGCTGATTCTGCCAATGTTGAAGCTCTTCGCTCGTCTGGCCGTGGGAGTAAATGGCTTTGACCCAGACACTAATCGCTGTGCCGCTGCACTTCCTCTGTGTTCGCCATGCTCTTTTGAGTTAGACGTCTCACTCGCCACCTTTTAAAAGCTCCATCACTTTCACATGCCAAGATTGTGTACAAGCCTTTAAAAGATCTTGAAAAATATGACATTAACCTCTTTTGCGCTGTCTTTTTTTTCTCTCACCTTATTTTTGGTGTAATTTTGCAAGGAATCACAGGGAGACAGGTGAATTGGAGACACAGGTGAAGGACGTGGATGGGTATTGAACATGGAGCCATGAGTGTTACCACACGTTCGTTAGTGACATGCTTCTCCCCTTTGACAGGCTTCATGTTGAATCTACAAAAAGGCATTTAAAGTGAAGGTGAAATTATGCATTTTGTCATGCTTGCTGGAATCACACTGGCAGGCATTGCGGCTGTATGTACTGTAAGATTTAGTACATACTCAGTGGCCATTTTATTAGGTACGCAACCCAGTTCACAAAATGGATGGCTCCTACAAACAGCGTGAGTCGTGTGGTCGTCGTTTGCTCTACTAAGAAAGCAGACAGTCATCTAGGCCCTGTGTTAGTGTTCGACTGACTTTTAGAATCAGCAAAATGAGTGGCCTCGGCAACTTTAATAATGGTATGATTCCTCGGCCTGTTGCCCCAAATCCACTATCTCAGAAACAGACGTCCTCCTGGACTTTTCATGCACAGGTGTCTTGAGTTTAACAAGGGTTTGAAAGGGTTCAATGGCACAGGTGCATCCTGTTTAGGATGAGCTGGCCCCTTACTTGACCCTCTAAGAATAGCCATTTTGGATCTGCTCATGTGAACGCACACTTACCTTGCCTTAAAATTGCTGACTGTTTGCAGTGTTTTGTCAGTTACGATGTCAATACAGTCCTAGCTAAAGAAGCCTATTCTTAAACAGTCAACCTGACAGAGATGACTGAATCCTTGGGAAAGGTAAGAGCCCATTGTTTTGGAGTGCGGTATCATCTGGGATCAGATTTAAATCCCTGACAAGAACTGTCAGAGAGCACCTCTTCAAAAGAGGGACTTTTTAATCTCCTCCCCAGCTGTGTATCTCTACAATACCCTAACCCAGCTCCGTCCGTCCTTCCGTCTCTCCTGCTTCCTGCCCTCCGGTCCGTCCTCTGGTCGGTCTACAAAGCCGGGCTGGCCCCCTGTTGTGTTGTATGTTTACTTGGGTGGAAATGGGAGCTATATTTGGCTCTCACCCTGGAAAGTACCCGGCTGTGTGTTCGTCGGGCCTTTGTGGCTAATTTGAAGAGATGGCACCTGCGGAAAATCAGACTGTAGTTGGAACAGAATATCAGGATCGTAGATATACAGTAGTTACTCGAAAGGGCTCTCTTCATTTAAAAATAGAATAAATTACATTACTAGAGTACACTGAAGAGAGCTGGTTGTGCTTCTTGGAAGTAGAATGTATTAGCCGGCTGCATTGCCATGGGATGCCCTAAGGACCTGAAGGTCCCTACAGAGATCATTTCATTATAGAAGTTTACAATGTTACCTGGAAGCAAATATATAAATCCCATAGGCTATTTTTCTTCATCTGAAAATGCCTTTGTTCCTTAAAGGCAGGCTGTATGGCTGTGTGCAAAACCTGTGTCAAAAGAAAGTTTACACTATCTCTCTGACTCCGCTCTCATCCACCTACATTTACCCTATTGGTTGATATAGCCCAGGGATACTGCCCATAATAGTTGACCTGTTAAGTCTCCAAATCTGAATCACATCCAAAGCTTATGGGTAGAGTTGAAAACAGCAGTTCGCGGAGGGTACTCCACAAACATTGAAGAATTTGAGAAGGCAGCTGCTGAGAAATGGGACACATTGCCAGTAGGACAGTACATCAAGTAACTTATTCTGTGTCATTTCATTAATGGGCTGTCTACATTTCCTGGTTGAAAACCAGAATTCATAGTGATTTCAGAGATGTTCAGTTACCAGAATCAGCCGTTGTTTTGCAATCTCAGAAAGATTAGATAGCTTGCCAGCAAGCTCCCAAGAATCTGTAAAATTAGTACCGGCACAAAGGACAATAATTGTTACAAATTGTCTCCATTCACTGAAAGATTAGACAGTAGTGAGCAGAAAGCCAGCCGGTCAGAGTGGGTGCGGTTTGAAAAGCAGAAGATGTGGGTTTGAGTCGTATGTAGACATCATTATTTGGCATCTTCAATTCATTGGGAGGAGTTAGGTTCAGATGTTCCACAGCAAATTAAACTGTACAAACATGGATTGGAGAGGAGGCAGACTCCTCCAGAGAGTGTAAACATCCCCCAGACTGGCTTTTCACCCTCGTCCCGGCTGTATCTCCTGGCTCCGTGGGCATGTTTGGCAGTGGTCTTCTGTTTGGGATTTTGTGTCAGTATTAGTAGATCTACAACGAAATCTGTGGATGTCAAGGAGGGTGACCCGGAATGAGGCTGGTGAGGCTGGACATTTAGGCTGTAGAAGCACAGAGCCACAATCCAATACTCCATTTGGGCCAGTAACACCTGTGGTCTCCTTCCACAGAGATCAAAAACTCTGTGGAAGGACAGTCTTGTCGCTTCTGTATGTCAGTCTTCCATGTGTGCCTGGGCCAGCTGTGAGCTTGGTGGGGAAGGCAGCCTCTCTTTGCTGTCCAAGCTCTGCCTTTGCCTCTGTTCCCCATTCTATTCTCCATACTGTTCTGTTTTGACAATAAATCCCATTCGTCTGACATTTTGCTGTACCACAGTTATCTGTAACTCAGTTCCAAAGCAAAAGAGAGTGTTGCATGAATTTAGTTCTAATTCTGTAATAATGTGAATTCTGTTGATTCATTTTTGGACTTGTGTAAGTGCGCAACATGAAGTCATTGAAAGTATTATTTCAAATATATTTTGAAGGCTTTATTTCACTGGAAAGTGGGTGAAAGGTAGCAGTAAGAATATTTTTTCTGAAAAAGCAGTGGGCCAGATTTGAGTCCTCACTGCAGCATTTGAACCAGAGGACGTCTATTAGTTTGGAATTGGAGGGGTTTGTCATCTCATGCTGTCTCAACAAGCGTCTTATTTAGACATTCAATAAAAGGCTGTGATTTGAACCCTTCGTATACCTACTCCTTGGCTCCAACCTCCGTTATGGAAAACAGTTTACATTATGTACTGTCATCACATCCAGGTGAGGAGGGCTATTATCATATTCCTGTTGATTGTAGAACCTTGACCTTTTCCAGCTTCACTGCTGTGCTCGGTGGTGCAGTGCCAGAGACCTGGCTTCAAATACTATTCAAAATCAACCTCCATTTGTTTCTGCTGGAGACCTCGGTCCAAATACTTTTCAAAATCAACCTCCATTTTTCTCTGCTGAAGGCCTGGGTTCTAATACCATTCAAAATCAACCTCCATTTTTCTCTGCTGAAGGCCTGGGTTCTAATACCATTCAAAATCAACCTCCATTTTTCCCTGTTAGAGACCTGGGTTCAAATACAACTCAAAATCTCCCTCCCGTTTCTCTGCTAGAGACATGGGCTCAAATAATATTCAAAATCACCCTACTATTTTTCTGTTAGAGACCTGGGTTCAAATACTATTCAAAATCATTGTATGCTTTCGACAGCTTGGAGTGATGAATGATTTACAATTTTAGACCTATCCTGTTTTTTTTGGGGGGGGGGGTGGTGGGGTGGGGGTGGATCTCATCTCCTCAACCTTCTCTCCTCTCTCTGTGGACAGTTTTAATTTAACAAGACTGGGTAATCTCATCTCTGCTAAAGTGATTAATGCCAGTAATTTGCCGTCATGCTATCTTCCAAACAGACCTAGGTTGGATCCCACCCTCATGCCACCCTGTTCTCAGTGCAACACGTGGGATAGGTTGCTATGGTCAAAAGAAGTGCACTAGATAGTAAATAGGTTGCCATTTTGGATGTAGCCCTGGTATTCAACCCATATTTCTCACTAATAACATAAAAGACATCAGACACTCATCAGTATGTATCATTCCAAATATTGATTCTCTATAATAGGACTGTCATGATGATGTAATGTATGAAGAGATAATGTGTTTCGAAAGGGAAATGGAGGACTTCTTATGAATTCCAACAAGGAGACTCTACTACATAGGAGAGACTTGAGACACTGAATTAGTATTCTGGTGGGTGTCTTTCATTTGCCTCTTACCCTCTCACCTGTCTGCCTTTGTCTCTCTCAACAAACACACACATACACACATCTGCAACGGTAAGGTGCAGCTGATTTGCTCCATTTGAATAGACCTGTGGTAAGATGATGAATGTACTTGCATCGCTGCACACAACCACCACACTGGCTTGAACCGTGGAGCAGAAACCTGTTATTGGGGACCTGACAAAGCCAAAAATTAACACCTGAGCAGAGTCCCAACATCCTGTTACAGGTGGAAATAGAAGCCCGGTTGACGATGACTATCCCCGAAAACCGAATGTTACTGTTTTTTGGGGTCTCTGCTGAGGAGAGTTATGCACAGAGGCAGTGTGTGGCAGATGTCCACACACATGTTCAGTGCACACGCGAACACGCGCACACACCCTGCCCAAAGGCAAGCCACCTAAACCCAGTTCTACAGTAGTCAACAGAGATCTGCTCCAGAGTTCTCTGCCACAGTGCCAGCTTATAATTTGAGTCATTCTCACGCCATGGTAAGGCAATCTAATGCAGCTACCTGTGACCTTGACAAAAATTATGCTCGCTTAGAGGTTGTTCTCCGAAAGCCTAGGGGTGGAAATGGAGCGAGGGACAAAAAGGGGGTAGTTGGAAATAGATTGAGGGAGAATTGGAGCATGGTCTATTAGCTGTGGTGTGTGGCTCCAGGCGGCCATACGGCTGCGCTGGCTGAGTCCTCTGGGTCGTCAGGCAGAATATTTCAGAACTGCGGCCACGCTGCCTGTAACTGGGTTACAGTGTCACTAGACACGCTAGTCTCATGCAACGGTTAACTTCCTCCGTGATCCTGATAGAGACGCTTAAGAACCTGGACGGAACACCTCGGATTCCGTCAAGCCTTACGGTGCACGTCCAGTGTTCCAGCACGAATTCGCCTGCAAACGCGCTGCCTTGCCCCAGATGGCTACTTATGGGCGTAAGCGCTATGGGTGTTTGTTTTTCGGCGGGGGAGGGCTGTGTTGACATTTTTTAATTTAACTTGAAACCAAATAAAATTATTTTTTCTCACTCATGGGCATTAAAACACACGTTATAATGAGCACTATGCTAGCAGGCAATGTATGTCTGTGATGCTGCATGATTGCGCTTGTCCCCCACTATAATTTACTTTTCCTCCAGTTGGTAGCAGAACTTTTCAGATGGAGCAAAAATATTTCACGTGCCATTGCAGTACAACGATGGACCAACAAGGAAGACTGTCTCTTGTTTATGAAAGACTCTACTTCCTTTGGATAAACACCTTGCGTTAGCTGGATTCATTTGCATAATATTGACAGTGGCCCAACTTCTTCACGCGCCAGAACAGCACAAACGGTCGTGCTGCCTTCCCAAGATGCTTAGTGCAACTGTCAACAAAGCCTTGATGCTATTCATAGAAAATGAATTGTATCCTTCCGAGGCATACAACAGTGTAAGTGCACTGTTACGGTGTTACGGTGCACGTCCACTGTTCCGGCGCGAATTCACCTGCAAATGCGACGCCTTGCCCCAGATGGCTGCTTATAGACAGCTCAAATGGCTACGCTGCCTTCCCAAGATGCTTTGCGCAACCGTCAACAACGCCTTGACGCTGTTCATAGACAAAGAATTGTATCTGTCCGAGGCAGCGGGCGCGCCGGACCTGTGGACATCCACCGTTAGAGCTCAAATCCCTGCGCACTCCCCTTCATATAACGTAAGAGCGGCCTTCCGTGGGGTACAAGGTGCGGGTCAGGGTGAAGAGGGCTGTCGCGGACCCAGGTGAAGGGACGGTGACTGGGGTTGAGCCTTGTTATAAGCCGATGAGGCAGCTGTGGCGTGTGTTTGTAAGACGAAGGGTAAACAGATACCGGGGATTACTGTTGAGCTGCACACTGCAAGCGGCGGGAGACAGGGCACATCTTTCATCCGAGGTGTGGCGGGAGCAGGAGCGGGGTGACAGACAGAGGCTGCACAGCTGCAGGCGACACGATTCATTGGAACACAGCCGAGGACCGGGGGGTGGGGTTAAGAAACCTCATGTATGGCGTGGATATAAATGATTCCCTATTCTGTATGGCAGACGGTATTATCCCTTCTGCACCGTACATCTCCTGAACAGGCCTCTTCCGTGTCGTAGCTACTAACTAGCGTGACATCCAGCCCCACGGCAAACTGATTCCAGACGTAACAACAATCTGCCAGGGCCTGTTCAGCAGGAAAATGTCCTACTGAACTGTCCTACCGGATCTTATGTTATTGCTGTATGGGTTTTATGTTTTCTGCTGTATAGTGTTTCGCTACGGTCAGTCTGCCCACCCAGAACTCCACTAAAATGGCCTGTCACACTGGGTGACTTTGGCAACCGTTAACGTACAGCCAAGGATATATCAATGTTATGATATGGAAATTGACTTAGCCTGGGGTTTTACTGTGCCGGTGGTTCTATTGTGCTGTGTCACTGTCACGGGCTATAGGACAAAGACATTGCTCAGCAATATCACCTCAGCCTAGCACCTGTTCTCAGTAGTGGGGTTGTTCAAGCAAGGTTGGCTTTTTCCCTGTTCACTTATAGAGATCAGCAGAAACATGCAGTAATATAATGATGGGACTGCATCGGGAGCCAAGCACCTCTCTCTCGTCTTCTCCCTGTTCCTCTCCTGTGTCTGAACTAGAGATGATAAAGTAGGCTGTGTGCGCGCGTGTGTGCACGCTTCCTGGCATGTGCGTGTCTTTATGCCTGTGGATGTGAGAAATCCCCTAACTGAATCAACAGTAGAGGACAGCTCTCCAGCGGACTGCCCTGTTTGTACCGTCAGTGACAGGAGGGACCCGGAGGGAGAGTGAGACAGACTGACAGACGGAATCAGAGCACGGCTTTCCGCCTGTCAGTTAAAGGCACAGAAACGCCTTGCGTTTCAGGACCCGCCCACAGGCAACGCGGTGTGTTGAGACGTTTTGGTCAGTGAGCCAGTGACCTCTAAGGAAGGCCCGAGATGCCCTCAGCTGAGACGGAGCATACAGCAGACATTTTATATCTGATGGTGTTAAGTCAGTGGTATTGTTTGTCGGTTGGTCATGAGTTGCTGGTTGGTTAGGCAGCAGGGGTAGAGATGGGGAGGGGGAGCTTGCCGTCACTACCCAGCGTCAGGGAGGAGGGTACCAGCTGCTCCAGTACCTTGAATGATTCTTACGGATCAAGCTGCCAACCCAGCCGTGTGTGTCTCTCATCTCAATTGTATTTGTTCATAGCATGATCTTTCTGGCTCTCTAGCCAGGTTGTAAAGCAGGCAGGGTTTAGGGTCTGTCATTTGAGATATGGCTGTAAGTGTTTTGGCTTGTCTTTTTTTTTTTGCTCTTTCTCTCCCTTTAATTTGTTATTTTTGGGTTCAGACGATTGAATTAATTTACATTATTTACGTGGATTACGTGGTCTTAATATCTTCAATGCATTTATTATCCCTCATCATAATTTGTTTACTAGTGAATGCTTATCTGCTGTGGGCTGTAAGTCTGTGTCTGTTAGTCCTCCATCAGTAGTACAGATGGCTGAATGAGATCTTCATAAGGAATTATTTAATATGTACCCCTCAACTTTAATGTGCTGGCTTTTAGGACTCATATTCCCGTTACCAAAACCTCTTCCTATAACTATTCTCTGTTAATTTTAGTTAAATAATTTTTTGACAGTGCCATTTTTTATTTGAAATGAGCCTTTTATACATACTGTATAGGCCCAACGTGGAAGAACTGGGAACATTACTTTTTCAAACTGAATGCCAAAACTTTCAGGAGACAAAGGTGCACAAAGTTGCCGTACATTTTGTGTCCCTCCCTACCATCAGACATCCAGTCTTCATAGCTGAAAAATCTGAATGTTAAAATATATAATTTAAAAGCCTATAAACAGGGTTGTCAAACTATTTTAGAAATACTTGAACATGTTTTAACCTTTAAAGTCAATTACCAACGAACAAATAAATGAATTAGGCTCAACTCATACCAGCGCATCATGTACCTGTCACAAATGTAGGTGTATGCCTTTTTTGATCTGCTTCATTTAATCGAAAATGTCTTTCAAAGACTGTCCTCTGCAATTCAAAGGGAAACCTGGTATTAATATAAAAATAGTATAATTTTGATCTATGATTTGAAGAGGGGTTACATTTGCTTCAGATGAACCTATATACTGTGGTTGCTGACCATAAAAAGGGCTGCTTTTTTCTGGTTTGAATCCATCTTTAGGTCGTGTGTCTTAGCATTTTAGACAAATCTTTTTTCATTCCATAATTATTCCAGTTACATAAATATAACCCCCCTCCCTCTGCCATGCCAAACATACTTAAACTGTCTCATTCGTCTGGATTTCTTTTCATCTTTGTTTCCAGAAACATCTACATAGACAATTGCCCAATGTATGTTACTAAATAAGAACCACAATATTGTTGCTTGTAAGAAAGTAATTAGCAAATGTGTCAATGTGTATGCATCTGAAATAGGCTCTTAATTATCATATACAAATATATTTTGAAATGTGGAAAAACATATATCTGTTTATAGTGGTTGTGCCATATTACATTTTGGTAAGCTGGGATCATGTTAAAAAATAAATGAAATGTCAGATTTCAATGTTCATAATTTAATATACATGGCCTATTGAAAGTGTGTTTTTTATTTAAAAAAGAGTAAATGTACTTTTTTCATTCTTGAAAATGTAGTAAGTCACTCTGTTAGAGAGATGTGTTGTTACGTTTGCCTTTGACTAATGTTATAAAGATTAAATAAAACACTTAACCACTCTGGTAACCAACTGATTTTACATCAGTAACTCATTCTGCTCATTTGGGGATGAACTACTAAAATAGGGAAAATTAGGCCACATGTAAAAATGTATTTACACTTTGAGCACTAGAAGTAGGCTTCTGGATTTAACCTAAGATGTCTATCATCAAAATATCTAGCTGTGCCCAAGGACAACCATGCTTTATGTAGGTGTAATGTGGCTCTGACTCTGTTTCTACTGGCGGGTGGAACTAATGTAATGCATCCATGCGGTGCTTTGTTGTCACAAGGACGGAGATTTAAGTTACCTGTAATTAGGCTATAAATCAGTGTGTGGACTGAAATGGGTTGTTACAGTGTATGCATGGTCCTTGAATGAACTGAGGGTCATTAGATCAGGTCGCAACAAGGGAAGTATCATAAGATTTAGGACATACGGTTGTGGCCAAAAATCTCGGTACCCATGCCCTTTACTCAAGGAAAGCCACCAGTTCTTATTTTGAAATGAAAAAATATTATGTTATCCAGATATGTACAGTATATCTGGATACCAAAAATTGACAATTTACTAAATCTTAACTTATTTCTACAAAGAAGACCTGAAATGGCCTGGTCAGTTTTATTGACACATTGTAGAAGTGGTTAGAAATTATTTGATTTCAAGGAAGTTAATATCCTTTGCTTTTGAATCGAACTCATCTGTGATTAGTTGCAAGTGCCTGCAATATGAAAACCACTCATCCAACCAGTTCAGCTACTAACAGTTTCCTTTGTCTTTGTTTCACTGTCTGCAATACATGATTCACTGTCTGCAATGCAATGTGCATAGAGAAAAAGAAAACCAGAGAATTGTCTGAGGAGACAGTTGATTGCAGCCAAGCATTGATCTCAAGGCTACTTTCCCCTGAGACCTTGATGTTTCAGTTTCCAAAGTACATAATGTTATTAAGAAGTTTAAGGTCCTTGCTACTGTAGCCAACCTCCCTGGACGTGGCTCTAAGAGACAACCTTGATTGAAGATCACAGCAAAGGATTGTTGGAGTAGTGGAGAAAGTACTTCTATCAACTGCCACACTGATTCAAGCTGACCTTCAGACATGAGTTTCGGCAGTTTCAACTCGCAACCGCTGGGTCTCTGTCGAATGTCATGGGTCTCAAACACACTTCAGAAGTCACCCAGGAATGGTTCAAGACAAAACACTGAACTCTTTTGAAGTGAACAACAATTAGTCCAGGTCTAAATCCCATTGAAGACTTGTAAACAGTTCTGATAACTGAAGTTAAAAGGCACCCATCAAATCTAAGAGAACTGGGGCAGTTTGCACGAGTGTTCCAATCTGCCAGTATAGAGGTGTAGGACGCTCATCCATGGTGCTTGATTGTAGATATTTTAGCCAAAGGCTGTGCTACAAAATATTGAGTCTAGGGTGTCAATCATTTTGTCAATGCCACCTTTATCTTCTGTTTTAAAAACATATATTAGTTTTTGAGTAAAAAACAAAGGTTCTGTAATATTAACATTGAAATGAAGAATTGTTGACATCAAATACTTTGTTCAATTTTTGCTTATATTTAGAGACCGTGTGGTATTTCAAGTAAGTGCAAGAGTGCCAATATTTTTGACCACAATTGTAGGCAATTTCTTTGGGTGGACATAAGATTCTAGTGTCCCCATGTAATCTATTGATATATGGGAAAATGCCCCACCTTACCCTAAGGCAATGCTTAAACTCTAAATCCATACCCAGCTCTTTGTTCTACCACCTCTGGTGTCTTGGCCTTCCCAGCCCTATGGGATGGCATCTCTACCTGAGCCCTGTCAAAGCTCCTCTCTGTCCTGGCCAGGGTTTCTAAAAATGTGTCACAGGAAAATATGACCAACAGCATTTAATTTCAGAAGTTTACCAGACACACACAGCCTACAGTATCATAAACTAATTAAAATGCTGTTAATTCTATGAAATCTCTGGGTTTATTTTCTTCAAGACAATTTGGCTGGCAGCCAATCATTTTACTTGCTTTTTATTTGTTTAATGAATCTAAAGCCGACTGTTTGTCTGGAACCCTGATCCTGGCCCCATAATGGTGGAAGCAGCATCCTCTTGAAGCTAGGACAGCGAGGCCCTGGCAATTTTCCAAAAACCTTTGACAGGCTGGTTGTGTGGTTTACAAAAATTTGATTCTGAAATGTTTGGCTGTTTTCACTGTTTAATATCTAGAAGTTATCCTTTTCAGGATTAGAATAAGTGTCAACTAAATGCAATATCCTGTTCATAAGTTACCAAAGGAAGCAATATGCAAATATTAGAGATATAATGTCTTAATAAAAAATAATAAAGTATATTTTACCTTTAGGCTACTACTGTACCATTGTAATTGTTTCCATTTTTACATCAGCAGTTTTTGTAAAGTGCCTATACAGATACCCAGCCTAAAACCCCAAAGAGCAAACAACAACAAAATGTTGATCCACAGTGGCTTGGAAAAACTCTGTATGATTTATAATATATACAACTAAATAACACACTTTCAGTAGATAAACCAAATCAAAATAGTGTTGGGAAGTTCATTAAAATGTTGCATTAACATGCATTGCTTTCAATTGCGATTTTGACGCCGACCCAGTTATTGTATCCCACAAAGATTATGAGCATAATAGAGGGAAACAGACAGCATGTATGTGTTCATGGAGTCTGCTAATTTAAGGGATCATAATAGCTGACAGGTAAACCCTTCAAAAGCTGGAGTCAAATGTGTTGGAGTGAAATGGAAACTCTGCATGTACCAACTGCTAAATAGTTCTTTGTAGGAAGTGTCAATGCAATCATTGGGATGTTTTTATCCAATGAGCTGTCTCAGTGAGATAGTTATTGTCCCCCTACATATAATAATATTTACTTTTTCTTAACCAAAAAAAAAACTTTGGGGGCCGCATCCCTGAGTTTGAATGCCTCTGGTATTACAAGCAATATACTCTAATTCTTATCTGAACATAGAGTAAAATACATACTCAAACAATATTATTTTCGGTTGAGTTGGCTTTCTCTTCACTGAATGCATCATGTCAATAGGGTTTTCTGTCTGTCCTCTTTTACATTGAGAATGGTTCCCTTTCTGACATCTTCATTGGTATTGATAAACTGATAATAAAAGATGATCCGGTAATTATGAGGTGAAGAGTTTATAGCCGCAATCTCTGACTAATTTTGCCTCGGGGGCCACATTTGGTCTTCATCATGGGCCAGAGGGCTGCAATGAAAATGAATTTAATTTCCTTGTTGTCAGGATCAGCAAAATATTTTCCTGTATCCATTGTTTTTGAAAAGATTGTTCCTCTCTGTTATCAGGGCCTGATTTAGACCTGGGACAGCTGGCATGTGCAGTTTATTATCAGGGAGAGAAACGGCAGTACTCCAGACCCGGGAGGGTACAGCGCCATAACCCAGCCCAAATAGAACCTAGTGCTCCAGTCAAATGTATGTAGGGACTGTAAATATATAGGAAATATAACCATGTAGGGAATGAGGTGCAGTATTGTTATCAGTGAGCACCGCCAACCAACCCCTCAGTAAACACAATAGAATAGGACCTCCAGACCATCTCGGCTCATTGCTTTCTGTTAAGCCAGCACCACTTTCTATCGAGAGCGGGAGGGTGTTTACTTGCCCTCTGTGTTGGCTCAGCTGGCACGAGACGAGAGTCAGCAGTGCCCGTCAAAATGTCAGCCTCAGCGAAACCGAGCTCTTGGGAGGAGGGCATTTCCCATGGCAGTACCATGGGACCACCCGAACCGTCCCTCTTCCCTGAGGTCCCGGAGAAGGTAATCGTCATGGCAACAGCAACCAGTGGAGGGGCTGACGTGTTTTAGCTGGAGTATCTTTCCGGAATGGATGTTTCAGCTGTGTTGTGTGTGTGCGCGTGTGCGGTATGTAGGACTGGGGGGGGGGTCATTGAAATAATAGGTCTAACAGCAGACTTTACCTCTGTCGGTCTGTGTCTTTTTCTCTCTGTCTCTCTGTTTGTCTCTCTCACACTCTGTCTGGTCCTCTCTCTGTCTGTCTCTCACACATGGCCACATCCAGTCCCTCTCCCTGTGCTGCCCAGACCAACCCTGTTCGTCTCTGCTCATTAGTGTGCACTGCGGGGCGCTTGTGTGATAAATGGATGTGGAATTCTGAATGTGTTCTGACCATGACAGGTAACCAGCCGCTGCCGGCCAGTCCACCCACCTCTTTTTGTCTGGCATTAGATAACATCCTTCTGCCTGCACTGATTTGAATATGGGTTTTGCATCCTACAACACAGGTTGATTGTGGGATGAGCTTTGTGCTGGTGTGATACCATCTGCGCGCACATTGGCAGTTGAATGAGTGTGCGGATCTCTGTGTAGGGCCATTTGTTTCTCTTTTTACATGCGTTTGCTGTTTTTTCAGCTACACAAACCATATAACTTAGAATTGTCTCTGTTGTTATGCAGTAAAACGTTTTTCTGCTTATAAAGGGATTGAAGCGAAACCCAATCTCACAAATATACCTTTGCTTGGTGATCAAGGGGAGGCACTGATACCTCATCTTTGCAAAACAAAAAAAACTAAACCTTTCAGTTTAACAGCCTCTCAATGGGCCACATCCAGGTATTGAAGCAGAGACAAGTAGATGGTAAGTTGAAGTATTAATCCAGTGTGTCTGTGTGTTTGTTTTAAAAAATCTATTATTGGACAAAATATGGAGATAATTCTTAGTGAAGCAGGAATACAGACGTTAAAAATCTCTGATCACTCAATGGCAAATCTGAATCCTGGCCTTAAACATTGTTCAACTGGAACTTGGCTGTTTGTTATCACAGTACCCCGGCCCTAACAAACAATACGCACTAGAGGACGTGTATGATGATGAATAACCTCACTTAATATCTTGTGGTAGTTCAGCAAGTTAACAAGTGACCCATGTTTGAACTTTATCTGCTGTCTAGCTCACACCTGCCCAAGTTCTCCTGCCAACCCCTGCTTTCACATTGGCAATCTTCCAGTCACTGAATGGCATTGAAGCAGGCACGTGCGCAGACAGGGGCAAAGGGGGGCGACGGCCCCTGCCCCTCTGCCCCATCATTGACAAAGTGCCCTTCTGTCTGAATGTTTTTTTTTTAAGAATGTATTTTCTTTTCTAAACACAACCAAAGAGTATGTAGTAACTTGAAAAACAGGCACCCAGTCGAAAAACAGACCACACCTCTTCTTCGAAATGGTTATGCCTAACTTCAAACTTACCTCGCCCCTTGTGTTTAATGCGCTGCCCACTGGCTGGTTAGCTTTTTATTCAAGCGCTTTGGCTAGATACGTCTGTTGCAGCTATGTGAAATTATGTCGGCTATCAGCATATGAGCAGCCAGCTAGCTAACATACAACACAAACTGGTTTACTGGTGAGTACGTGAATCAATTCTTCCTGCCACTGTTTTCGCCCTCCCAGTCTGGCAAAGTCTAAAGTTCATCCTCTAACAACTGAAATTATTTAATTAACACTGGAATTGATTCACTCAAGTGCAACTGCGATGTCGGTTCAGTGCGCTCTGTGCTCAGCTACGCGAGGGGGATGAAGATGCCCATGAGCAACGGTTTAGACCTTGTTTTTTTATGCCTTTTTCCTGAAGATCACTCTCCAACACATTGCCACATAGTTGTAGCACCACATGATGCGCTGCCAGTCACGCATTCCTACTCTCTCGCTTGATTTCATAAAAAAAACAAAAAAAAACAAACGAGGAGCACCACCAGTGTGTTCTATGTGGGGTTGTATTTAATAATGAGACCCTCAAAATGAACAAATTAGAACAACACCTCCTGCCCCAACCTCAGGCCGAAGGCAAACCCAGGGAGTTCTTTCAGACACATTCAGGAAACAATGTTTTGACAGCAGATGAGTATGTCTGCTAGCAATGCCTTATTGTTGCCATTTTATAACAGGTGACAATTAGAAGAAATATGGGTACTAACAGTTAACTTTACTATGTCTGAAAGTAATAATGTTAGATGTGTAAACACGTCCTGTACACCGATTGCTAGCTAATGTAATGTAAGCCAAATACAGATACAGTTGTGTGCAAATGTTTGGCCACCCCGTGACAGATAACATGTTTTGGTGATTTTCTTAACTGAAAAGTTTTAAACAGAGTGTCTGTAGGATATGGAAAAAAACATCAGCAAAATATCAGCAAACATTAATGCAGAGTTACTTTTCATGTCATAAATGAAATTTAAAAAAACATCATTATGGCATGTGGGGTAAGTTTGGGCACCCTAAGTCTCAGATTGTTTTCAAGGTCTTAGACCTTAATCAGCTTGTTAGCCCTGAGGCATGTCAACAATTGTCATTAGGACATATCAGCGGGGGCCAAAGAACATAGCAAAGCGTTGTCAGCTAGCAGTTTCCACAGTGTGAAATGTAATTAAGAAATGGCAGTTAAGGGGAACTGAGTTGTGCACCGTTCCACTGTGCAGCGATGCTTGCACCAACAAGACCTTTGTGAAAGAGTCAGTAGAAGAAAACCTTACCTGCGTCCTCATTATAAAATCCAATGTCAGAAGTATGTAACGGAACATCTACAGAAGCCTGATGCATTTTGGAAACAAGTGCTGTGGACTGATGAAGTTAAAATAGGACTCTTTGGCCACAATCAGCTATGGTATGTTTGGAGAAAAAAGTAGCAGCATTTCATGAAAAGTACACCTTGCCAACTGTTGAGCATGGGGGTGGTTCTATCATGTTTTGGGGTTGTGTTGCAGCCAGTGGCACCGGAAACATTGCACATGTTGAGGGAAAAATGGATTCCACTAAATACCAGCAAATTCTGGAAGCAAACATCACACTGTGTAAAAAAGCTGAAGCTGAAAAGAGGATGACTTCTACAACAGGATAATGATCCTAAACATACCTTGAGAAATCCACTATGGACTACTTCAAGAGAAATACACCATGAACTAACTCAAGAGACGTAAGCTGAAAATTTTGGAATGGCCATCACAGTCCCCTAACTGAAACATAATTGAAAATCTGTGGGTAGATCTTAAGAGCTGTGCATGCAAGACGCCCAAAAAATATTGCAGAAGCCTTTTGCAAGGAAGAATGGGAGAAAATCCTAAATACAAGAATTGAAAGACTTTTAGCTGGCTACAAAAAGCATTTGCAATCTGTGATATCTGCCAGAGGGGGTGTTACTAAGTACTGACTATGTAGGGTGTCCAAACCTTTGCACATGCCACAATTGTGTTTTGTGTTTTTTTGTTCAATTTATGACATACAACCCCATTTCCAGTTGGGACGCTTTCTAAAATGCAAATAAAAACAGAATGCAATGATGTGCAAATGATTTATCCCTATATTTAATGGAAAATAGTACAAAGACAACATAACAGATGTTGAAACTGAGAAATGTTATTGTTTTTGGAAAAATACATGCCCATTTAGAATTTGATGCCAGCCGCACGTTTAAAAGAGTTACCACTGTGTTGCATCACCTGTTTTAAAAATACACTGTAAGCGTTTGGGGACTAAGGAGACCAATTCCTGTTGTTTTGAAACTCAACAGTTCGGGCTGTCCTTTGTTGTATTTTTTGTTTCATAATGTTTTAACCTGCATTTGTGGATGCAGCGAAGTACTGTGTTCACAGACAGTGGTTTTCGGAAGTGTTTCTAGGCCCATGCAGTGATTTCCACTACAGAATCGCGTCTGGTTTTAATGCAGTGCCGCCTGAGGGCCCAAAGATCATGGCCATCCAATATTGGTTTTCAGCCTTGTCCCTTGCGTACAGAGATTTCTCCGGATTCTCTGAATCGTTTAATGATATTATGTACTGTAGATGATGAGATCCCCAAACTCTTTGCAATTGTACATTAAGAAACGTTATTCATACTTTGTTGCACTATTCGCCTGCGCAGTCTTTCACAGAGTGGGGAACCTCTCCTCATCTTTACTTCTGAAAGACTCATCCTCTCTGCAATGATCTTTTTATACCCAGTCATGTTACTGACCTTTTGCCAATTAACCTAATTAGTTGTGAGATGTTCCACCTGGTTTTTGCATACAGTAGTTACGTTATAGCAAGCCTTAACTGTATACGGTTATATTGCGACTGTTTCTGGCATGGAAAAGTTCATCTTCATTTTCTCGCTAGCAATTGCTCAATGCTTATGATTATTCCTAGGAAGTTAGTTGATACTAGTAAGCCTATTACTGGCTAATAAGCTGTTAAAACGGCCAGTGGCAAAAGCAGTTCATAGACGCTATGGTGGAGGTAAACTTAATAAGAAACGTTAGTCAGTTTAACACAATGCTCAATGGTGTCTATCGACTGCTGAAACGTGTAATGCCGTAGCATAGTGGTTAGACAGTGCGTCTCTTGTGGAAGACCTAAGTTCGAATCTATTGAGAGCAATGACATTTATTAATTACTTCTGGTAGATTCCACGATTCTCTCATCTTTTCACTTGATGAAAAAGTTAGTTATCGTCACCTTTATTGATAGTTATTTTATCAATATCATTCACGAATGAAAGAAAAAAGTACGTTGTTATGCCATGAAAGATAAAAATATGTTCTTGTGCCATGAAATGAAATAGCTTTGGCAGACTCGCTAGCAATTGCTCAATTCTTATGACTATTCCAGTAAGTTAGTAGATACCGATAAAGCTTATTACTGGCTAATACGCTGTTAAAACAGCCAGTGGCAAACGCCATACAGTGCATAGACGCTATTTGTGGTGGAGGTAAACTTAGTAAGAAACGTTAGTTAATTAGTCATTCACGAATGGCCAATTAACTGTTAAAATGGCCAGTGGCAAAGGAGGATTTGTTCAGGATAGACACGGGGCTATACTGACACCCGACAAATGTACAGCTCTGTGGTGTAGTGAATAACGACACCGCCCTTTGCGTGGGTGACCTGGGTTAGAATCTCGCGAGGGCAACACTTTCTATTGCGGGCCGTCTGAACTAGGCTTGCCTGGTTTCTTGTTTGTTTAGCATTACACAACTTTTCCAGTCTTTTGTTGCCCCTGTCCCAGCTTTTTTTAAACAAGTTGCAGGCATCAAATTCAGAATGGGCGTGTATTTTTCCATAAACAATAACAATTCTCAGTTTCAACATTTGATATGTTGTCTTTGTACTATTTTCTATTGGACAAAGGGTTTAAATGATTTACACATCATTGCATTCTGTTTTACTTTACATTTCACACAGTGCCCCAACTTTTTTGGAAACAGGGTTGTAAATAGTAACTATGTATTAATGTTTGCTGACAATATTGTGGGGTTCTTTCCCATTTGTTGGGACTGTGCTTACATGTTTTCAGTAGCAAAATCACCAAAATATGTTATTTGTTAAGGGGTGGCCAAACTTTTGCATACAACTGTAGCTACTAATGTGCTATGCTAATGTTAGGTAACATTTGCTAGCTACCTTTACCAAATTAAGCTTGTCAGCTGATATGATGAATCAAGATTTTTAATTATTTAAAAAAACATAGATTTTTTTAAATAAATATTAATATTGGTATTTCATTGTTATTTGTTTTAGGCATACGAACAATGATAATGGAAACCACTAGCATAATTAATTCCAAAATTTGTGGAAGTGCAGGATTTATATGTGTAGAATTGCGGAAACTTGTTTTGAACTGCAAAGTTTTCTCTGTGCCCCCATTGTAAAAATTAGAAGAATTACATGAAATTAACTTTATAACTCTCAGATGTCAAGCGGGGGACCACTAAAATTAAAAAGTGCATGTTTGAGCTTTGGTTTTTGGAAAGCACAGAATTTCTCATTTGGATACCGGGATGAAAAAGTTTAAGAACCCTGCTCTAGGTATTTGACACAAGTTATGAACACAAGTATGTTTTTTTTTTTTTTTTTTCATTTAGCCATAAACATTTTGGATAAAATAGATGAAGTAAAAATGCCGGAGCGGTTGATGGAACCTCCTGACTTACACTCCACCAACCGTGTCGCCAAAGGGACAGCACCAAAGAGACAGAACCGAACCGTGCCACATTGTACTGTATATACTAATTAATGCCAGAATAACTTGGATTGGGCTCTGTCCCATTTGCCCTGCATGACTTGTTGCCATTTAGGCCTGAGAGACCCACCAGAAATGATTGAAAATGCTATTTTGGCTGTTTGAAATCAGAATTGGACTACTTCTGGAATATTTAATGCTCCTAATCTGGCAATTTTAACCTACTTTGGGAGGTTTAATTGAACGCAGTAAAAAATCCACCAGTAGTCTAACTAGATGTTCTGCAGTAAACATTGCAGGATATTGGCTGTACTATGAAAAGAGTAAAATGTTGCAAAAAGGATGCATCTTATCAATGAACAGAATTTCGGAGCAGCACTGAGCCTAGTGTTTAGAGCAGAGGTGTAAAACTAATTTCATAGAGGGCCAAGTGTCTGCAGGTTTTTCCTCCTTCCATGTACTTGGTTGAAAATGAAGGACACTAAATAGTAGAGGTGTAATGGTACACAAAATCACGGTTCAGTACGTACCGAAAATTTTTAGTCACAATTCGGTCCGATTTCGGGTACAGTGGAAAAAGACATACAAAACATAACATTTCTTTTAATTTATTACGAAGTTATAAACTTTGCCCATTGCCACTGTAGTTAAAGCTGCACTAGATAGGATCTTTTCAGTAAAACCAGAAAAGGAACCAGGCAAGCCTAGTTCAGCTAGCCTGCAATTAAAAGTGATGAATATTGTTGCCCTCCCTGGATTCAAACCCGTGTCTCCCACATAAGAGGCTGTGTCCTTAACCACTACGCCACAGAGCTATACATCTGCTGAGAGTTGGTATAGCATTTCAACATTAGATCATTTTGTCACGCATTAACATCCCGCCAAGTTTGAATATTTCGCCAGACACCATTAAGCATTGTGTTAAGCTGACTAACGTTTCTTATCAAGTTCACCTCCACCACAAATAGCATCTATGAACTGTATTGGTCTTGCCACTGGCCGTTTTAACAGCTCATTAGCCATTCGTGAATGACGTTGATACAATAACTATCAATATAGGTGATGATAATTGACTACTTCGTCAAGTGGAAAGACGAGAGAATCGTGTCGCCAGCGAAGTTTTTGTCTGTCCTGAACAAATCCTAATGCATAATTCGAAAATCCACCAGAAATAGTCACAATATAACAGTAAACTGTTTTATTTTAGGCTTCCTATAACGTAGCTACTAAAGGTTGTAGCCAGCAAAGTTTTTGTCTATCCTAACAACAAATCCTAATGCATAATTTGTTTTGACTGTGATGGGAGTAGAACGCGGAACCTGTTGTTTGGATGTCCGCGTCTCTAACCACTACGCTATTTAACAAGAGTCAGTCACCCAGTCACTCACTCACTCACTAAGAGACATTCGCTCTTTTAGGCCAGCTCTGCTTACATGGTCCGGCAAAAACAATTACAGCATTTTACAGTTACTCACCGGTCAGAAAGCAGTACCGCACCAATGCCCGATAGAGATAGAAGTTCTGAATAATAATATGAAAAATAGAATTCCCTGTTCCAAAAAAATTGCAAACTCAGATCAGTGTTATTGTTAGCCTTGATAACGTTAGCTTAGGTTTCCTGGTCGCTAGCTATAGAGAGCTAGTCTGTCTTCTTTCGCTTCTTTGCAGTTTTCGTAGTGTATACTGTAGTAGACAAGGGAGGAATTGGCAGTTTGTCATCCTTGTCTCTAGCTGCCATTATAGTTTCTTGCAGTAAGTGAACTACGCTCTCATATTTAGGTTATGTATATCATCCAGGTAAAATGTGCGTTCACAAAATAAACCAAGGAGGAAAGCCCGTATCGCGGATGGCAATTGGCTGGAACGGGATTCCTGGAATGTCTGGAAAGTAGCGGCAGGCTCCAAAAATTTCACATTGTGCCAATTTTGCATTGTCACTAAGTATTATGGTATTTTTATGGTTATAAAAAATACCTTTTATAGTTTGTCTTGTATATTACAAAAGCATTCCAGTTATTTCAAGACCTTTTCCCTACTTATGGAACAGTAAAATGTGATATTTTAGTTTTTCAGTATAGGCATTGTATTTGTACTATGTATTTGAGCGTGTTAGTCCCAGACTTTTTAGAATTTTTTGCAACATATAAAGTGGTAAAAAATTGGGGGGAAATCCTGCTGGATTGGGTAATCCAATCCAGCAATAAATAGGTGACATTTACACAAAATTAAATCGAAGATTTTATTGTCATTTTCAAAGGGTATTTGGGGAATAGAGAAAGGAGAGAAAAATAACAAGATGGAGAGAGTGAGAGCAGGAGGACAGGCTCAAAAAGAGGGAATACGCTGAATACTGATGCAATTGAGAAACAGAATGGATGGCACTCCTCACATGCACGCAGGTATATGACATGGTCACGTTGAGCCACTGGCAGAGTGACATCCACATGCAAACAATAAATCACTCATGCACTCTTTCTCACAGCAGGTCGAAAAGAGGACGGGAGGGCAAGTTCAAACAGTGTATGTGTTCACTGACATTTTATGAACTCATGCACACTCCTTCATTCTCATCTCTGAGAAGCTTAAAAATGTCTAATGTGGGGCGAGAGGCGCTTACAGCACCACGTAGGGAAACAGCATTGGATAACACACAAGAGACGGTGAGTAGCTAGGGGACAGAAATGGATTCAGGTAGAACAAGTTGCGCACAGTCACGTTAGCACACACTCGCCATCAGCCGAGTAGAGCTGATGTCGTAAAGTGTTAAAAAGCTTCCTTTTTTGTTCCATTTTGTTATTAGCGCTTTAGCTAATCAGGCAGAGATAAGCAGCGCCTGGGGAGAAACAAGCAACGCCTCGCTATAAATCCATTTTCATAATCAACCCACATGAAGATCCTGCTTAGGATGAGCTGTAATGGAGGGAGGGTGGGAAGAAGGACGGGCAGTGAGCAAAAAACGCTGAGCAAGCGGAGGCGCGTGCCAGCACTTGTAGTAGAGGGCGATGAATCCGAGCGAGAAAGGTTGATAGGATTTATCGTTGTTTACTGGCGGCTGCAAATTAAAAGGGTGATTTAGTGGAATTGTATAAATAAAACACTGAGGTCGGGGGCCTCACAAATGACACACTATTATTGAACAGCCTATAGAGCTCAGGTCAAAGGTAGGGCACTATGGAAGAATAGGATGCAATTTGGGATAAACAAACAAACCAAGATGGAAACAAATCGAACCTCAATTAATGGCTAGTGAAGTCCACCTTTAAAATGTTGGTTAAGTTTGATGTTATATTAATGGAATCTTGATTGATTTTCTGACCTGGGTTGAGTGGGTCTGAATTGAATGTGTAGTTCGAAATCATTGTTTATCCTTTACATTGTAGTTTATGGGCGTGCAGGCACAAACATACACCCGACCTATGTCGGGCATGAAAAAATTAATGTTAATCACTTAGATATTGTACAGACCGACACCATAATGACCATCTGTCCATCTCTATGGACAGAGGGAGATACAGACGGAGAGGGATGCATGCTGGGAAAAAGAGATGGAGAGAGATGACCGATAGAGGGAGAGACTGAAAGAGGGATGCAAGGAGTGTGATGGATTGAAAGAAAAGTATAGAAATGAAAGAGAGGAGTTAAATATTTTGTAATGATGACGATGGAGGCTATTGGAGACAGAGAGAGGCAGACCGAGAGAAAAAGAGAGAGACAGAGAGTAGAAGAGACCCATGGAGAGACAGGAGAGACCACGAAGAAAAATAAGCTATTGGCGGGAAGGGAGATGAGACAGTGAGAGAATTGACTGAGATTGACTGAGAGGAGAAAGACAAATGGGTTGTGCAACAATGTGTCACCTGGGCAGGTTGTCCACAGAGAAGGTACTGACTGACATGGAGAGGATGGCAAATGGAATATGAGGCAGAAAGAGGTGCAGGGAGAGAGATTGATTGTTAGAGAGTAGACCGAAGAATAACGTAGGATTGAAGAGTGACACGGATGTCGAGGAGAGCAGAAGAATAAGCTTGGTGAAGCCCACACACAGCCTGTGTTTGTCAAGGAGTTTGTAAATGGAGCTGTGCTAGTTTACACTAGAGTTCCAGCAATCCCATTTTCGCTGTACTGTTTATTAAACAAATACGCCGAAAGACCCAGGTGGTGTTTCGCTCTCTTCTACTCTCTTTCGTTTGGTTCCGTCGAGAGCCCAGCAGCACCACAGTGTGGATGTGGTTTTTGCCATATGGTACTGTCGAGTCACTGAGGTTCACTGACAAATACGGCCAGATCTTGTGCGTGAGTGCATGCGTGTGTGTGTGAGAGAGAGAGAGTGCGAGAGTGTTTTAGATTCTGTCCACTTTTGATCCATGAACAAAATCATAAAACCGGTAAGTCAGGGCAGAACTTCTTTATTTGCATGAGTCCATGATGTTGATCGTCTTTAGGTCTTGCATATTCTCCAATA
The DNA here is from genome assembly GCA_016801175.1 of Esox masquinongy. Classification (NCBI taxonomy): domain Eukaryota; kingdom Metazoa; phylum Chordata; class Actinopteri; order Esociformes; family Esocidae; genus Esox; species Esox masquinongy. The sequence goes on along the minus strand of JACXGI010002084.1, from coordinate 27,333 downwards.
ATTAAAAGGTTAACACAGTCTTTTATGCCTGACGAGGCAGTCTATGATCATATAGCCAAACCCTACACAGTCTGTTACCCACCAATCAGAAACTGACAGAGGATCTGTGTGTGGGGCCCTGTCTGGAATTGGAACCAGACGTTCCTTCTCACCAATCTTCTGTGGAGTTTGTCAGTACTTCATGCACTGTCCGCTTTCAGGTCCGTAATCTCTTTTAAAGTGTGAGTAAGTCCAATCGTTCCTAACCTTCCTTAGTCTGAACAGCAGAGCGCCTTGGCAGGGTGGTGTGCGTGTGCGTGCGTGTGTGCATGCGGCCGGTTTCTTGCTCATTCTCTCCTTGCCAACATGCTCTGGCAACGAAGGCCTGAAGTAAAGGGCCGCCTCCTCATATACAGTTAAAAAGGAGTTGAGGAGGGGAGGCAAGGCATCAGAAAGCGCAATTGAGATTGAGCCAGAGAGGGAGAGAAAGGGAAAGGGAGAGTGCCTGGATCTTTGAGCTGAGAACCTCCTGTGTTGAGCACTTTGCCACCCCCTCTAGTGACATGCTGAGGCTGAGTTTAATCAGGTTACAGAGCATGTGGAGGGAAGAGACACAGGCTGAAATACATCCGTACCACGGCCAAACACACTGCACCTATCCGGTACACTTAACAGAGTGTGAAGCATCCCCTACTCATGCATCATTCAGAGATCAGGTCGCTGTGTGTCAAAACGGTGGGTAGAAAAACACCTCAGCCCGCTGGCTTGTGTTCACAGTGCTCTGAACACTGTCTGACATCCTCTGACAGCTGTCCAGGGAAATTGCTGTTTGTACACTCTGTTGTGGTTTGTGATGTTTTTGGAATAATTCCAACTTTCATGTTTAAGAAAGGTTTTGTCGAAATGCCTTTGAAATATCCAAAGCCCAGGGAAATGATTCAGCAGTGTTTTGGAAGGTTGTTGGTTTGTCCTTGGATTGGACACACACGCACACTCTTACAGGTATTTCTATCTTTGTGAGGACTAAATAGTAATAAAACGACTTTCCTTAACTCAAAAACAACTAACTACTAACCCCAAACATGCCTAACAATATTTTTTGTGAACTTCCTCACTTCCCCTTTCAGTCCTCACAAAGATTTTACTGCCAGAAATTGATACTGTATAAATCTGCTGGTGTTCTTATGAAAAATGTATATCTGTAAACCTCTTGTCACTTTTCCAACCTGTCAGATTAGGACAACACAAAGGAAATTTCTTAACATCTAAATAATGGAAAGCATTTGTATCTTGTTCTTTTGTATCTTTCACTCACTCTCTTTTTCTCTGTCCATCTTGTCCTTCCCTCTTCCTCTCTCTTTCTCTCTCCCCCTATCTCCTTCCCACTCTCTTCAATTCTTACCACACTTAATGAGCCTGTCACCCGGACAGGTTGCCTCCTGTTCCTGGCCCTCATGCTGCCTCCTGCTCTGGCGCACACACACACACACACACACACACACACACACACACACACACACAGTATGTGCTTCCTGGAAGTGAAGGTTGGCACCGGCGGGGGATGGGGGGGTGATAGTCATCGTCTTTGGTTCTTGCACCGCCAACTGGCTTCAGATTTGGCAGCTATTGGTGCCACCTGTTCACCTGCCTCTACCTGTCCAATCTCTGGCCTTGAACTCTCATTATCAGATGACCAGGGACACACTGGGGCTGACCTAGCTCTCTTCTTGGAACAGGCCTGTTAGATTAAAAGCAGAATTGAGAAATTATTTTCTAAAATGTGTCATACAGTATTTATTTTATTTGATCTGGGTGATGTTAAAGATTATTACAAATTACAAATTCATATTAAAAAAATAATTTCATAAAAAAATCAAACACATGATCTAATGTTTTACTATTGTGCCATTCATTTTAATTTTCAGTTGTGTATATAGATTTGTATTTTATTCATGTATTCTAATATTTGTATAATTATTTCCCTGGGATTTACAAGGAGATAAAATATATATTAGTTTTCAGTTTTTGGGCTTTCTTTGGATTGTTAATATAGTATGCTCTAGAGAAGAGCTAAATTGCAGTGTAAAGTGTTGCTTTGTTATCTCCATTTATGTCACTCCTTTAATGGATTAACATGCTTCTGTTCTTTTTCTCTTTGTGGTCTTCAATCCTGTGGTGTCTTGGCTTTATATTCAATCCTTTTAGAGCCTAATATAAAGTGTTGCTTTGTTAAGTCATATGAACATCATTCATCAAGTTAAAAGCATTGGTAGTGTTTTTATTTTGCTCTGTCGCTGCCACTGACAACGCTCCTGTCTGCCTTTCAGTTGATTTAAGGTTAATGTAATATGTTTACCTCATTGCCAGTGAAAGTGTCCAGGCTTCTGGCTTCAGGCATCAGCACTAGATGTGCAAATGTGCAGGTGTGAGGTCCGGAGGTATTTTGGTCGGTCTGCTGGGAAGTCTCTTTGTCCCAGTATACTCAGATAGCTATGGTAAAGGTCATGTAATTACAGTGTGTTTTTACCTGGATAGAGAGCTGTTGGGATGGACATTAAGGACATGTCCCCAACCATCAGCTGTACATCTACACCTGTCTATCTCCACCTATATACAGTTGTGCTCAAAGGTTTGCATAGCCTTGGAGAATTGGTAATATATATGCCATTTGTAAAGAAAACATGAGTGAGCAGGCAAAACACATGTCTTTTATTTCTTATGGGACTCACATTCAACTGTAGGTCATAACAGAATGGCACAATCATAAAACAAAACATGGCAACAAAGAAAAAAATGAACTGACCCCTGTTTGAAAGTCTGCGTACCCTTAGTTCTTAATACTGTGTATTGGCCCCTTCAGCATCAATGACAGCGTGCAGTCTTTTGTAATAGTTGTCTATGAGGCCCCAAATTCTTGCAGGTGTTATAGCTGCCCATTCGTCTTGGCAAAATGTCTCCAGGTCATGCAAAGTCTTTGGTCGTCTTGCATGAACCGCACGTTTAAAATCTCCCCAGAGTGGCTCAATAATTTTAAGGTCAGGAGACTGTGATGGCCACTCCAGAACCTTCACTTTTTTCTGCTGTAACCACTGGAGGGTCAATGGAGGGTCAATTTGGCCTTGTGCTTAGGGTCATTGTCGTGCTGGAAAGTCCAAGAGCGTCCCATGCGCAGCTTTTGTGGAGAAGATTGCAAATTGTCTGCCAGTATTTTCTGATAACATGCTGCATTCATCTTGCCATCAATTTTCACAAGATTCCCCATGCCTTTAGAGCTCACACACCCCCAAGGCATCAGTGAGCCACCACCATGCTTCACAGTGAAGATGGTATTATGTTCACTATAGGCCTTGTTGACCCCTCTCCAAACATAGCGCTCATGGTTGTGACCATAAAGCTCAATTTTGGTCTCGTCACTCCAAATTATAGTGTGCCAGAAGCTGTGAGGCGTGTCAAGGTGTTATCGGGCATATTGTAACCGGGCTTTTTTGTGGCATTGGCGCAGTAAAGGCTTCTTTCTGGCAATTCGACCATGCAGCTCATTTTTGTTCAAGTATCGTCGTATTGTGCTCCTTCAAACAACCACACCGGTGTAGGAAATTCACCTTTAAATGCCATTTTCACCTGTGTGTGTCACCTTGTGTGTCTGTAACAAGGCCAAACATTCAAGGGTATGTAAACTTTTGATCAGGACCATTTGAGTGATTTCTGTTATCATTATGATTTAAAAAGGAGCCAAACAACTGTCATAATGAATGGCTTCGTATGATCACGATCCTTAAATATTTTTTTTTTTTGCATGATCAATCATTTTCAAAATCAATGCCAAGATTTCACAATTTCTCCCAGGATATGCAAACTTATGAGCACAACTGTAGTATCTACAGCACATCTATATATTTCCATCTGTTTTCACCTTTGCATCTCCTCCTGTGTTTCTGTCAATCTCTCCACCAGTCTCCATCTATACATCCATCTCCTTTCTATCACATGGGCTCATCCCCAGGTCATGAGCCTCCGTTCTCCCATTGTGTCACAAGTGGGATGGGAGGATGGAACGACAGAGAGGGAGGGACCTTAGATAAATGGATGATGGAGTTGTGTGTGAAGTGCTGCTCTTACCTCAGTTGGAGAGGGATTTTATGCGTCTCTGAGGTTTTACGTGGAAAGATATCTACAGAAATAAATGAATGTAATTGTCACATTATTCCAGTACAAATGTTCAACCAGGAAGTTGATGTGACAGTGAACAAAGATCTCTGGGGGATAAGTTAATTAGTAGATGTATCTATCAGATAATTCTCTGCAGATAAGGGTTTATTATGTGTTTGTATTTTGTTGGTAGAACTTGTAAAAGGTAATGATGTCCTGGTCAATAGTTGCATTCTTATGCATGTAGGTGGAGACACTTGTCAGCACAGTCCTGAACCGTGAGTGTCCCTGTAGCCTGAGACCAGTCCGAAACCGTGAGTGTCCCTGTAGCCTGAGACCAGTCCGGAACCATCAGTGTCCCTGTAGCCTGAGACCAGTGCAGAACCATCAGTGTCCCTGTAGCCTGAGACCAGTCCGGAACCATCAGTGTCCCTGTAGCCTGAGACCAGTCCGGAACCGTGAGTGTCCCTGTAGCCTGAGACCAGTCCGGAACCGTGAGTGTCCCTGTAGCCTGAGACCAGTCCGGAACCGTGAGTGTCCCTGTAGCCTGAGACCAGTCCGGAACCATCAGTGTCCCCGTAGCCTGAGGCCAGTCCAGGGCTGCCATAGCTGTACCTGACTGATATTGTGCATTATTGTTGCCAATTCAGGAAGGGATGTTAAACCATGGGTCACAGAAGCAGTCGCTGGTTCAGTCTGAGTGTCAGTTCGTGTCCATCCAAGTTTTTCTCCAGCTTGATTGCACAGGTCATTGAAGTGTGGCTGTTCTCACCAGTCTCCAAAGCCTGCAGCACGAATATCCAGTTTTCCACTGACCCTCTTCCTGAAGCCAGTTACACACACACGCGCACAGAGGAAGGATGTCCATGAATGATAAGAGCAAACACGCGCAGCGACATCTGTGTAACCCCCCGGTCAATAGGATTGATGATCTTGTCCGGGCTGTGCCATGTTTGACACGTATCTCCACAGGAAAAGGTCAGAACCCTGGAGGGGACCGCTTGGGAATGGGTTGGGTTGAACCGCTAAGCCAGTGAATAGGATGCTTTAGATTCCCTAAATCACTTCCTGTATTGTAAACCAAAGGAGTACTGTACAGCTGTCAATGGATGTCTACACACACACACACACACACACCTTGTATTTCTGCTCATATTTCTATACCTTATATAGTCATGCGAATATATATTGTACATATTGGGAATCCAAACTACGTCCTTTGCCGTTGCAAGCGCCATGCTCTACAGACCGGGCGACAAAGTGTGTGGATGGTTAGTGTAATGATGGTTTGCCACAGATGCTGAGACGTCTGACACATGAAGTCCTCTATTTTGTTCCAATGATTTGCTAAGCATTCAGTTTCATGTCTGTACGTCTGGCCCTATGGCAGGCGGGGCCAAAATAGGTCCAGTTTGGGAGAGTGATTGCAGAGTTTTGAATTCTCCTCAGGCCATGTCCTCTGTAGCTTGTTACATTTTAAAAGAGGTTAGAGCTCTGGAGAGGTCCGAACAGGGAAATGCACAGCAGAGAGCTTTGTATTGATTTTTCCCAGGTCAAGGTAACACTCGTAGAAATAAACTAGGGCGCTATTTAAATATATCAGTGAGGTGTCATTTCAACACTGTAGTGTGCAGGCGTGCACCTGTGTGTGTGTGTGTCTGTCCATTCACTAGCCTGATATCTGGCACACTTCCTCATGCAAATCTGGCAGGACCTTGACCCAGTCTGCAGCTGTGTGTGATTGGTCCAGCTGCTGCGGAGACCCTGTATTCTGGCCTTGTGCTATATAGGGCCGGCAGATATAAACGCTCTCTTTTTCTTTATCCTATTTCTAGCGGTCTCTGCGTTCCCCTTTTTTCGTCGTAGTCCTGTCTTTCATCCTCCATTTCTCATTGTTGTATATAAATTATACGTCTCATTCTCATTCTGCTTCATACTTCACACTTTGTCCTCGCAGTCGCACACTCTCCGACTCCTATTCTGTCTGATGCAGTTGAGCAGCTTTGACCTCTCTCTCTTTAGTCTCACGCACGCACGCGCATGCACACGCGCGCACACACACACATACACACACACGATAGAAAAAAGGGAAACTCTCGTACCTCTTTCTCTGTGGGGTCTGAGCTCACTAGCCCTTTACCTATTTTTCTTTCTTTTCAGAAACCTACATCTCTTCGGTTTGACTGTTGACGTGGTTCTGACATGTCGGTTTCCTCCCAAAATGGGCACAGTAGTTCCACTCACGGCTGGCTGTGTTTTTCCTGTCTCAGGAACATCTGAACGTACAGAGCAGAGCGTTGGCTTTGCTGTTCTATTTCCGCAATTTAACGGCAGGATCTCATTGATTTTCTCTTGGTGGGTGTAGCTGCCCTGTGTCCTGCCCTGGCAGTTGAGCTAGTTATGACAGCACTGTTACAGTCTTATTAGCCCTATTAGATAACAAGGCCATTAAGGCACCTCCTCTTGACCGGGTCCGACTGGTGAAGGAGGACGCGAGGAGGAGGGGAACGTAGCAGCTATTGATGCACCAGGAGCACACGGCTCAAGGAGACAAAGCGGAAGTCGATGAGTCAATGTGTCTGATAGTGTGCAGGGAGGAGAGAGGGGATAATGATTAGCAAGTAATTGAATCAGCCCCACTGCTACGCGGTTCAAAGTCGCTCTTGCGCTCTCTCTTACTCCCTCTTTCACACGTACTTACTCTCTCTCCCTCCCTCGCACACGCCCACACATAGACAGGCACACCCACCTCACACACATTCTCATTCTCAGAGGCAGTCGCTCCATAAGCTTTTCTTGGTTGTCTGCCGTCCATGTTTCCCCCTCCCTTCCTCTGCATCATTGGCGCAGGGAATCAGTTCTTTGTTGGCTGTGTAGCCGGTGCCAGTGGCTTCATTTCTAAACCTCATATCGACCCTCTCCGCTACCGGCCACCCTCACGCACAGGCGTACACGTTTTAACTGCTTTACTCGAATCAACAAATCAGACACACTCGAATGCGGTCTGAACATGATCAGTAGCACAGATGGCACCCCGTCTCCAGTGCAAATCTGTCCATGACTGCTGACGCACATCCACACACACACACACACACACACGCAGGCGCATACGCGCATTCATGTACACGCGCAGAGGGCCGCGCACGTGAACCGTACACATCGATATTCAGCCTTACGCAGTCATGTCTTACACACACAAACTCTCTCACACTGAGTGGAAGCAGAGTCTGTTACGGGGGGCTGCTCAGTTGAATACAAGCCCATTCCCTGCATAGAGCCATTCTGGCGGATCCGTCTTAAGCTCTCTTGGCGGACAAGGCTCAAGGCTCGTGGTTTTATTGACGGATGAATTATGTGGTTAAGTACAGGTTACCTGAGCCACCAAGCGTTTACCGGGCTGCCGTCAGGTGTCTGTGACTGACAGGAAGACACATCAAGTGACTGGAGGTGGGACGGTTCATACTCGCTCTGACTATTTTTTTTTTTACCCCAGGACACACACACACGCACACACACACACACACATCACCGTGAGTAGACACACGCAGACAGACAGAGGCTGACTCACTTTTTTTTTTTGTTAAACCCTTTGACCAAATCATAGCCATTTTGGGTGACACTTATTGAAATGTAACTGTTACTGGTCTGTGAGGAAAACTACTGTTTGTCATTAGAGACAATAAATGGACTGTTATGGTGTAGCTCTGTGCTGAACTGCCCTGACTCATCAACATCACAGACTTGGCCTGGGGCCACGAAGAACAGGCGCATAGACAGACAGACAAATGGAAAGAACAGAATGCTGCAAGAAATGCATCAGTTAATAGATTGAATACTGGATGGATGTGGCAAGCAAGAGTGTGTGTGTGTGTGTGTGTGTGTGTGTGTGTGAGTGTGTGTGTGAGTGAGTGATCCTGGTTTTACCCTATGTGTCGCGACCAGATGTCCCCAGAAAGATAGTAATACATTTTTGCCAGTCCCCACAAGGAAAAAGGCGTAGAGGTTAAGTTTAGGGTAAAACATACAATTGGGGTTTGTTTTAGGTTGTGGCATTAGGGTTCAGGTTTAGGGTTAGGATAAGTTTACGCATACACGTTTGGTTATTGTGGTTAGGGGGAAACTGGGGGGAAAAAAATGTGGTCCGCACGAGACATAAAAAAATGTGTGGGAATGTGTACTTGTTCCATCACAGCTTTTAATATCGTGAAGACTTGCACCACAGGCTTTTTTCCCTTCCAAATTGGCAGTTTTTTGAAAAGCCTGACACAGTTTGGAACACACACGGCTCACTATGGTTTGTTAAGCTTTGTATATCAGTTACAATGCGTTTGCCACGGTATCCTCTCTTAATCACCCTCAGTGCTATCGTTAGATACTGTACATGCTGCAATCAACCTGACAGAAACAGTGACTCATTAGGCCAGAGGAGTTTAGCTGGGTTATGTTCATTAGTACCAAACAGTAGAAAACTCACTGAAACAGGGCGGGACTACCAAGACTTCTTCAGTAACAGATCCAAAATGTGTATTTCGTTATTAAATGTTTTGCTACGATGTTGTGCACTATAATCCTGGCCTGGCTTGGCAATCAGATCTCAACCTTACAGATGTATCTCTCAGGTTACAGATATTAACTGTAACAGATCTCAGTGTCCAAATTTTCCCTTGTTCAAATCCTCCTAACGCCGTGGTGTAAGCTATGTCATTCTGTCCCTGAGCAAGACAGTTGATTCTAATGGCTCCTCCTCCCCGTAACATTCCTCCCAGGTCGTTGCTGTCAAATCAGAATTGGTTCTTAATCAACTTGCCTGGTTAAATAACGGTGAAGAAACCCCCCTCAGGTTACAGGTCTTATCTCAGGTGTATCCTGTGGGATTACAACAGCTTACATAGGGTTGGCATTCTGGTGATCTGGTCATTGTGTGATTTTGTGTGAAGTTAGAGAAACTCTGAAGGCCTCGGCATATTGCCCTTTACCCCTTTCTCCATGTGAAACACTGTTTCTTCTTTGTAAGCGTTTGCAGTGTTTGTGCGTGGCTAAGCGTCATCACTGCTGACATGCTCTCTGTCTCCTTCAGGGCTGAAGACCTATCTGATCTCAGGGAGGAAGGTGGAGCCCTGCCCCTGTAGCTGTTCCCAGCTGGGCCTGGCTGGCCTGGAGCCCGGGGGCGGGACTCGCGCCCACACCCCAGACGGTCCAGATGGGGCGCCCTCGGCCTGCGGCCTGAACCAAGGAGGGGCCTCGGACAGGGCCAAGGTGAGGTCTCGTCAAACAGCCTGGGGAAACTGAATGGCGGAGCAACAGGCGGGCCCGTTGTCAACCGGTGTCTGTATAGTCAAAGACAGATATTCTGGGGTTTTAAATAACAAGCCGGGCTACAACACTAGCTATCCTGGGACAGAGACAATTCACTAGTCTGTTATACATGAAGTGCTGAACTAGGGTCAGGTCCCCTGTCCATATAACACTGCAGTATTTATTATGAGCTAAATGGAACAACTGATCCAAGATCCCGGGTGAATGTGTTCTTTTTTTGGCCATTCGGCAGACACTCTTTTCCAGAGCGACTTGCAGGAGCAATTTGGGTGAAGTCTCTTGCTTGAGGGCATGTCGACAGAGTTTTTCACCATGTCAGCTTTAAAGCGCCAACCTCTCTGTAACTAACTGGATGAGTTCACCACTAGGCTATCTGCTGACATGAGTAGATCGTATTTGGCCCCATGGTGGGTTTCATTGTCATGGCGCAGTAATGAGCACCCATCTAGACCTCGGAGACTGCTGCTATTCCTCTACCCATTACCCCCCACCCCCACCACCACACAACCTGTATAGCTGCTAATTAACACTCCACAGTTTCCCTATGAACCCCCTGTATTAGCACAATGGGTCTGTCAGCGCTAGCTGTTTACGTCTCGTTAGGCTGGATGACAGGAAGAGTGAAGAGGGGTTGGTGTGAGGACAAACAGCTGGGTCATCTGAATAATGTGGAAACCCACACAGAGCTATTTCAAAGGTGTTCACATTGTGTGTGTGTGTGTGTGTGTGTGTGTGTGTGTGTTCTGTTTTTTGGGGTGAGGGTTGTGTTTAGGGATAGAGTTCTGCGTTTCTGTCTGCGTTGGGTGTGTTTTCCCCTGTGTGCACTACGGCGTGTGCATGTCACCCGAACCGGCCGCCTGCTGCCAGTCCGTGAGTTGCGTGGGAGCGCTCGTACACGCACGTGCCTCCGCCTCACGGTGTCACCGAGTACCTTGAACACATCGGTGTCAAGGCCAGTTCCCCCCCAACGGATGAGTGTATTTCAGTCACTGTCCATTCACATAGCGAGAGGAAGGGGGAGAGAGACGGATGAGAACAAAGACCTTCAGCCTACACCCGCCTCTTCTGTCCCGGCCCTCGCCACCTCTTATCCTCTCCAGCCCCAGCCGCTCTCTCTCTGTGGGCCCGCCACCATGGTGGCCATTGTCTCCGTTCTCAATCTGATTATGTTGTCCAGTGTTGGCCGGAAAATTAGTTTTGCATCTATCGTTGTGTGTATAATTAGTGGTGAAGTGCTGACTCTCTGTGTGTGTCTCTCTCTCAATCAACCCCAATGAGCCTGTCCATCTTTTTCCTAATCTCTCATTGTCTGTTTCTCTCACTGTGTCTTGTCTTTCTCTGTCTTTGTCTTGTTCCAGTCAAATTTTCTTTTTCCTGTAATTGGTTTGTTCTTTTTCTCTTCCCTCCCCAATTCCCAAGATTCATCCATCTTTATTCATCCCATATCTCTTCTCCCCAACAGACTAATCTTTTACTCTCCTTCCCTTTTCTCTCTCTCTCCCTCTGCCACTCCCGTCCCTTTTTCTCCCTGTGTCCCTCCCTGCTGTTGCTCCCTCCTGTCTCTGCCCTCCTCTCTCTTTCCAGTCTTCCTGTCCCACCTGCAGCGTGGCTCCACTGCCAGGGGAGGATCAGGTTCTGGCTGAGGGTATGGTGCAGAACGGCTGCCATGACGACCACAAGACCAATAGCAGCAAGGTTTGCCTCGCCTCACCTGACTTTGCCTAACCTCACTCTAGTGAATATGTGGCCTTTGAACCTCTCTGACCTTTACTAATCCCCAACTGACTTCACTCCAACAACCCTGGGTTCAGACCATCATTTCTAAGTCTAGTGTCTCAAGTTAGGCTTAGAATAATCCAGTTTAATTTCCTTAGATTGTTTTTATCACCATACATCACATGACATGACAGGGACATTCCTAACACCACTTTATAGAAGGCAGCCATGTGGAAATGTCTTGATTTATGTAACTTCAACTGATTTGAACGTGCCGCTGAGTCATTAATCACTTTTATACAAGACCTCAGATCTGACGCATCTCACACTTCCCTCCACTTGTTTCAACACACACAATCAATCAGTATCTCACAGAGTTGCTCACCAACCTTTCTCCTCTTAACTCCACCAGGACACCTCATCTGTCAAATGCCCCTCCCAGGCCACCGTAGGCCGCGGTCCCAAGGCCCTGAACGGTCTGCTGAGCCCGAGACTGGAGGAGCCCCTGACCAATAGCCAGACGTCCCTCTGTGAGATGCTCCAGGAGAAGGAGAAGAAGTGGGGTGGAGGGGCTATGGGGGCGGGCATGGACCACTCTGTCCTCATCCCCCTGCGCTCCAAGAACTTCAGAGAGAGGAGCGACGCTCACTTTGTGGATGTCATCAAAGAGGACAGGTGAGGGCATGCGCGGGATGATTGATTTGTATAATGTCTCTCTTAAGAATAAACCAGAAAAAAAGAACTGGATGCTGGTTACTTTATCATGATCAAGTAATATGCCAGTTTCTCCTGTCTTGCCACCGACGTGTAGTTAACTTAGCAAGACAGCACAAGAGGTATGAGGCCAGGCTAAGTTCAAGGATAACATTCTGAAAGCTGAAGATAGAAATGTTATGTAAAAAGCAAACCCACACATATCTTTCATGTGCAAGGTCTGTTTTCTGTGCCGTGTTTCTATTTACAATGTGCAGGATAGAACCCACTCTGCTGTATGATCTGTTCCTCCCCACTGAATACACATCCCTGGGATAGGGTCATACACTGCTACAGTGGACCCACTGTTTGGAACGTCCATTTTGGTTTTCTGTTTGCAAAACATTTGTAAGCATTTGGTGCCGAGTGTACAGGCCAGGGTGGTGTTAGTCATTTCTCTGAGTCTGTGCCCCCCCCCCCCCACTGACTGAATGTTGATCTGTCTATTCTGCCTGACTGTTCATCTCTCCAGTCTGACTGACTATTGATCTGTCCAGACTGACTTACTGACAGTTGATCTTTCTATAGTCTGACTGACTGACCGTTCATCTGTCCAGTCTGAATGATTGTCTATTGATCTGTCTAGACTGACTGACTGACCGTTCATCTGTCCAGTCTGAATGATTGACTATTGATCTGTCTAGACTGACTTACTGACAGTTGATCTTTCTGTAATCTGACTGACTGACCGTTCATCTGTCCAGTCTCAATGATTGACTTACTGACTGTTGATCTGTCCAGTCTGAATGATTGACTAATGGTCTGTCTAGACTGACTGACTGACCGTTCATCTGTCCAGTCAGAATGATTGACTATTGATCTGTCTAGACTGACTGACTGTTCATCTGTCCAGTCTGAATGATTGACTTACTGACTGTTGATCTGTCTAGTCTGACAGACTGACTTAGTGACTGTTTATCTGTCTAGTCTGACTGACTGACTTACTGACTGTTGATCTGTCTAGTTTGACTGACTGACTGTGCTTCTGTCGAGTCTGGCTGACTGGTAATCTGTCTAGACCACAGGTGTCGAACCAGTTCCACAGAGGGCCGAGTGTCAGCAGGTTTTCGCTCTTACCTTGTGCTTGATTAACTAATAAGGTCACTAATTAGTTAGGGTCTACCCTTGTTAAGGTCTGAACTGGGCACTAATTTAAATGAATAAGCAAAAACAAGCATACAACCTGCCCTCTGTGGAATCGGTTTGTCCCCTGTGGTCTAGATTGCCCGACTGACTTAGTGACTGTTAATCTGTCTAGTCTGACTGATTGTTCATCTGTCTAGACTGACCGACTGACTTAGTGGCTGTTGATCTGTCTAATCTGACTGATTGTTCATCTGTCTAGACTGACTGACTGACTGACTGACTGTTGTTCTGTCCAGTCTGGCTGACTGTTAATCGGTCAAGTCTGACTTGACTGTCTGTTTATTTGTCGGTCTTCCAGTCTGATGAAGGACTACTTCTTCAAGCCTCCCATCCACAAGTTGAGCCACACCTTTTTGGATAGAACCCTGGAGTCGGCCTACAGGACCAGCTACCAGGAGGAGGTCTGTCTGTCTGTCCGTCTGTCTGTCCGTCTGTCCGTCTGTCTGTCCGTCTGTCTGTCTGTCTGTCTGTCTGTCTGTCTGTCCGTCCGTCCGTCTGTCTGTGTCTGTCTGTGTGTGTCTGTGTATTTCCTGCTAGGACTGCGGCAAAGCCAGGGAAATCACTGCAGGACCTCAGTAGGAATGTCGTCTTAGATTATGGTGCCCTCTACTGGTTAGATGGGAACTGCGTGTCCAAATTTACATCTGGATATTGTTTTAAGACATTCATTTTTCCATTATTATCCAATCCTTATTCTTCTCAGTTCTCCCCCAGCATTCCTTCTTACTCTCTTGGTTTAGCCTTTACCCTTTTGCCTTTCCCAATCCTCCTCCCTTTCTCCCTCTTACCCTTCAGGGGACTAGTGGATTGAGGATTCACATTCAAAACATGGCCAGTAGATGTGAAAACAAACTATAATTTAGCTGCAGAATGTAAAGTAAAATTTTGTGTAACGACAGTAAAGCAGTTATGCTTTATGTTTTAATTAAGTCGTTTTCTGAAATTCAACACTTTAACTGATGGTGGCATGTTTGTGCTGTGTTCACTTTAAGTCTTAAAAGCCTTTTGAATGGTGGCGCAATGAACAATGCATTATTAGAATACCTCTGGTCTTAACCATGGTTGAACATTTTAGTCTCCAAACAGACCCAGGAACTATTCCTGTTGTGTTTTCAAGCAAGGCACAGAACTCGTATAACTGCTCCCCTTCTGTGTGTGTACAGTTGGCTTTTGAAACTCAACTGGAGACAGTCCCTTTGATCTGTTGGGGTTTCATCTAACCTGGTGGTTTCCATCCCCAGGTGGAGACCCAGGCGGTGGTCCAGACTTTCGCCAGCCCCACCTTCAGCTCCTTCCTAGACATGGTCCTGTGCTGCTCCGTGTTCCTGGCCCTCTCCCTGGCCTGCTTCCTCCGGCCCCTGCTGTCCCCCTCCGTGTACCCCCCGCCTGTCCTGGCCCTCGCCGTGGCCTCGCTGGCCGCTCTGCTGGAGGCTCTGGCCCTGGTGCTGTCCATACGGTGAGACGAGAGAGGGAAGAAAGACGTGTGTGTGGGGGGGGGGGATTAACGATCAAACGAAGTGTGGGCACTAAGTGGGTTTGAGGGTGGTTAGATAGCTGTGCGGTGGGTCTGACCTCCGCTCCGGCTGTTCCAGGGTGGCCTTCTACCTGAACAATGTGCTGAGCTGCACGAGAACCCTGCTGAGGACCGTCTCCGGCTGGGTTCCCCGTCACCTGGCGGGGGCTGTGCTGGTCTCCCTGCCGGCTGTGTCCGTCTTCTCGCACGTCACCTGTGACATGCGCCCGTCCATACAGGTGAGGCCAGGGGCGTGTCATAGAGCAAGACAGAGAGAGAGAAATACATTTGTATTGTTTGACAGAGTATTTGATGTGTAATGAGGACGTTTCCATCTTTAGGTGGGTTCTAGTTTTGTGGTTGCAGTGCCAGAGTTCTGGGTGTAGAAACTGACACCAGAACGAACCCACAGCCAGTTAACTCGGTTTCCCGTTCACTAGTCAAGTCCTAAATGTTAGTCTTGTAGCATCGAGCGAGACGCTGGTCACATATTTTCAATGCATATTGCTAAACCTAGAGACAGGAAAGACAGAGGGATGGATGATTTGGAGGGGTAAAAATAGAGAGGGACAGAGGGGTTTGGGGTGCGGACCAGAGGATTGAGCTTCTCTTCTGTTTAATATCCCCATTAGTGTCTGCCTAAAACTAATGTTTCTCTTTCTATTTCCCAGTTCACCATGTTCACCTGCTGTGCGGTGATCATTGCCATCATCCAGTACTGTAACTTCTGCCAGCTGAGCTGCTGGATGCGTTCGGCCATGGCCACCGTGGTGGGACTAGTGCTCCTGGCACTGCTCTTCAGCCCCCCCTGCAGGTTAGAGGCGTTCATATCAACCGTTACATTGAATAGCTTTTATACAACGTTTGTTGTAGCACTTTAATGGCACTTTTGGTCTGACAGAAAATGGCATCTACGGGTGGAAAGATAACAAAGCAGTCACATCTTTGCTTTATGGTGGACGGCTGAGGAACAGGACTTATACTGTGCACCTTGTCCCTCATACCTCTGCTCTCACCAAGATTTCATAGAATGTTAGATACAATAGGACCACAATATAATTCTTAATAAGTAGTACTTTTCTTATGTGCTTACACGATGTCTTAAACTGTGTTTCATGGACTCCATCTCATCCAACTGTGTCCTGTGTTATTTTGTGTCTCTAGAACTGCCAACAGTGTATTATTTTGGTGAGTAGAATAAAGCTTTTTATACATTGTGAATGCATCATTAGTCGTATAGCTCTCCGATTTTGTATGTCTCTCTCTTCATCTGTCCCTCCATCTTTCTCTCCCTCTATCCCTCCTTTTCTTCATCCTTCCTCACCTTTTTCTTTGTCTTCTCCATCCCTCTCCTTCCTTGTTTACTTCTCTCTCCATCTCTCTTGCTCTATATCAGGTCGTATGATGCCACCAACAACAGTAATGGCAGCAGCGGTGGAACTGGTGAGCCTGAAGCTGCTTCAGATCCGTTGCCTCGCCCCCAGGACCTGTTGGGCCCCGAGGTGGGCGTGGCCTTCTTCCTGCTCCTCCTACTCGTCTGGTTCCTCAACCGCGAGTTTGAGGTCAGCTACCGCCTCCATTACCATGGCAATGTGGAGGCCGACCAGCACCGCATCAAGATCCAGAATATGCGTGACCAAGCTGATTGGCTGCTAAGGAACATCATCCCCATCCATGTGGCGGAGCAGCTCAAAGTGACCCAGAGTTACTCCAAGAACCACGACAACGTTGGCGTGATTTTCGCCAGCATCGTCAACTTCAGTGAGTTCTACGAGGAGAGCTACGAGGGCGGCAAGGAGTGCTACCGGGTCCTCAACGAGCTCATCGGCGATTTTGACGAGCTGCTTCGCAAGCCGGCCTTCGACAACATCGAGAAGATCAAGACCATCGGGGCCACGTACATGGCGGCAGCTGGGCTGAACACCCAGCAGTGCGCCGAGGCCCCGCACCCACACGCACACCTGCGGGCGTTGTTCGACTTCGCCCTGGAGATGATGCACGTGGTCGACGACTTCAACAAGAACATGCTGGGCTTCAAGTTCAAGCTACGCATCGGTTTCAACCACGGGCCGCTGACCGCGGGGGTGATCGGCACGACCAAACTGCTGTACGACATCTGGGGTGACACCGTCAACATCGCCAGCCGCATGGACACCACGGGCGTCGAGTGCCGCGTTCAGGTGAGTGAGGAGAGCTACTGCGCGCTCAGTGCCATGGACTACGAGTTTGACTACCGCGGAACTGTCAACGTCAAGGGCAAAGGTCAAATGAAGACCTTCCTGTTCCCCAAGAGCACTGACAGCGGCACGCCCGTGCCTCAGTACCAGCTCTCTGTCTCGCCGGAGATCCGAGTGCAGGTTGATGGGAGTATCGGGCGCTCACCGACGGACGAGCTCTCTAACATCATGCCCAGCTCCTTGGCTGGTTTACTCAGTACCCCCACTACCTCCATCAGCCCTGGGGTGTCCGTAAGTCTGCAGCGGCCTGAGACTGGGCTGGTTGAGGCTGGAGATAGGCAAGACTCTCGGGGACAGTCTTACTGTAGCCCCACTACTACAGAGAACACCACCGCCAGATCCTCCTCTTCCACCACTTCCCAAGTGGGTCTATCATCCCTGCCCATCACTAGTCTAGGGGAACCTCCTTTGAAAGTCCAACACCTGAATCCGCCCGTCACTGGTTTACTTGGAGTTCCTCTGACAGTCCAACAAACAAATCTACCCAACACCTGCTCAGCTGGTTTTCTACATACATCGACAAATGTCCAAAAACAAAATCTGCCCATCACTAACGTAAGTGGAGCAACTACTGCAAGGGTCCAACCCCCGAATCCGTCAGTCACTAGTTTAGGTGGGGCTCATCCTTCAACGAATGTCCTCCGACAACCAAACCCTGTGGTGTCAACCACCACCCTCCAGCCTCACTCCCCTCAGAATCCTACAACAGCTGAGTCATGTAAGGTCCTGGAGAAAACCGACACCGAAGAGGACTGTGATGAAATCATTGGGGAGCTTACAAAACTCTAACTACCATTCATGCCATAGAGCTTTTTGCGTTCGCCTTCAGCCCTTTAAGCACTGTCTGTCTTGCTTTCCTGGCAGTTGAAGCTTTTTATGGAATAGGCATGCATGTATGTGCTCAGAACACAGGTATGACAAGAAGACTGAGGAGGAAGCACCAAGATTGGTGACTGGTAAAAACCAGCCTTTGTCTTGTCCGTTGTCAATCCTTCTCCAATGTTTAGTTCATTAAGACACGCCGTTGTAAGACTTTTTGTAACGATTAACAAGCATTCCTATATTAAACAACAGTACCATTCTGTTTTCTTCTATCAAATATCTGTGGAAGACATTTCCAGTCCGTGGGACTGTATGGATCACAGGAAGGAGGTTTGAAGATGCGGAAAGCACAATGGGCACTAATAATTCAACTTTTTTGCTATAAAACCCCATAGCATTCAATGATTTACCTGATCCCAACTAACATCTTTTGTTCTTATTTTTGGTGTTTTTTTGTTTGCCTTTATTTTTCAAGGTTAAGTGATTAAGTGCCTTTAGCATGAAATACATATGTAGACCGAGCTGATCTTGACTACAAAAAAGAAACACAAATATAAATTAAAAATGCGTAAGACTTCTATACTACAAAACTGCAAACTGTGTATACATTTTAGGACAAAAGCATTGTTTCAGTCAGTTGTCTTTGGTCTGTGTAGCTATGACTTTGCAACTGGTATTTATTTGTCCTTAGTGAAGGAATTGAGTTAACGATCATTTAATTAATATCAATCGGGGAATGCCACGGTTAAGGGTGAATTAAAGGAAAACAAGAAAAGGCTTATGTTAACAGTGAATCACTATAAAGTGTCTTAGAAAAGCACAACGCTACCAGACAAACACAAGAATATCAGGTGGAAGGGTGCGTGCGTGCGTGCGTGCGTGCGTGCTGTGTGCGTGCTGTGTGTGTGTGTGTGTGTGTGTGTGTGTGTGTGTGTGTGTGTGTGTGTGTGTGTGTGTGTGTGTGTGTGTGTGCGTGCGCGCACCTACAGTGATAACTGACATCCAAAGCCTCAGGTGGATGGGTGGCTGTGAGTTGACATTCTCAATCTGATGAAACTGTTGAATGACTAAGAAGGTCTGGAACATAATCAACAAATAATGACATCCCTTTTGCTGATGTGGCAGTTTTTTCCAGCCCTAGTTATGACTAAGGGCCACTTTCTTACCAGAGACATCGGTCTCAAGCACTTAACTGGACTGCACAAACAGAAATTGAAGGGGGAATCTTAACTCCCAAATAAGTTGCATTTTTTAAGTAAAAGTCATCATATAATTGACATCAAATAATTAATATGTGAAAATCTGGCATGTTAGGAACCTTACCTCTGACATAGAGAAAGAATAGGCTTTTACTGACTCTCCAACTCAATAAAACAAACGTTTAGTGCCACAGTTTTTGTGATGTTCAGTAATCTCTTAGGATAGGCTTCAGCAGGAATGCAATCTGTAGTTAGGCTACTCTTGTGACCTTTATAGGTAGGCCTTCCAATGTGTCATTTATATATGTGCTGTTATACGTGCTGTCTTGCTTGCAATAACAATCTGCTTAAACTGTTACATGTTCCATCATGTGCAACTAAAAGCAGACTCATTTGAGGACAAATCATGTGATTAGCTGTACAGTGGATATACACAAACTGCAAATGGGGTCATCTCTGTTCCTGTCACTTTCTCGTTTTGGCAAAAGGGGTTGTGTGCTTGGCGGAAAATGTTATTATTTTTGTTCTCAGCGACATTGCTTTGTAACCTCAAAGGTACAGTATAAAAGCATTCTGTTTTAGAGAGTGTAATCCTGAAGTACATTTTTTTTTGTTAAATACTATAAACCAACAGGTTTTACTTCAGTTAAAATGATGGGGATATTTGTACTGTATACTAGCTGTCATTTGGGTTTAAAATATGCTTATCTAAACATTCAGAAATTCTCTTGTAGTTCAAGCTTTTGTGTTTCCCAAGTCTCCTTGCGTGTAGTGCAACAGTTTGCTAGTAGTGCCTTTTCAGTCATACAAAAACTGTTTTGATCAACTAAACCATTTAAGAAATCCCTGTTTTTGTCGACCCTTGCTTATATGCAGAGCATGTTTTTCGTATTCGTACATATTTCAAATTATGTTCTGTTATATGAATTTGACCGTGCCTTTTCTAATATGTGATATTCTGGGCAATTGTTTCCAACATTTAGATTGACTGATATTAGTAACACCATTCTTCCAATTTCTGATGCAACTTTTTGGTGCATTCAATGGCCGCCACATATTTGTTCTGACATTGATTTAGAAAAGGGACTTACAATTTAAAATATAGTTTTATTCATTTTTTTTTTTCGTATTTTGTAGAAATGCTTGAATGGAGCTAGGCCACTTTAAGTGCAATAATCTACAAAGGGCATCATTTTGAATGGGTTACAGGGAAAAAATATTCTTCATGATTTTGAGCGCACAATCCTTCTTGTACCATAAGCCAATTCAATCTACTTCAATAAAGGGACATATTGGAAAAATCTGTTGAAATAAACTTTACACAGCGTTATCTTACTAAATGTCCCGAGGAAGGGGAACTACTTAATTGAGTTCTGGACACACAAGGAAGATAAAACGCTGATATTATCTACAGCTTTTCTCGTTGCTTTGGAGAAACTTTGCTTATCAACCTATGGATTCCTGATGTTGTATTTTGTCTGTGCTGGATAAGAGTAGTTCTTATAATAAAGAGGTTGTTTCATTTAAGGCTTACTTTGAGAGAGATGTTGGAGCCTGATCTCGTGCCGGATTCGCACTATCAGACTGGTTGGTACTGTTCCAGGTCTGATATTAACTGACTGACCCAACCTATGGTGGATGTATAATTGGTCAGCTCAGAAAAGCTCTGCTTAGTTTAGATCGGTAATGGGAAAAAGGCATTGGTCTCCCTGCTTCAAAATAGTTTTTTTGTTGTTGTAATAACTGGTCTTAACTGCTTCGTAGGTTCACAATTTAAATGTTATTCATAAAATGTTATGAGGAGTAGACAAAAAACAGACTTGTCCAATAGTCTAAAACTGAACCGGTGTATCTGGTCCATCTTTAGCCTATTGGACCTCACTGTTTTCTGGTGTGTAAAATTATAATTGCCCGGCTAATAACGGGGATTCCAGGGATACATTCGGGTGTTGTTTGGGTCCAAATGGAAAGAAATGTCCCAGTTTGTTAGAAACACCAGAGCCTATTTCTGGTCCCAGTCCACCATGGCACATTACACTGGGACTATTTTGATGCCAAAGAGTGTCATTTAATTCATGTATGTTTTGTCTCATTTCTGCCTTTTCATTTGCTCTTCGTTGTTTTGGACATCAACGATGGGTTGTTGCTACTCTCTTCTGGGACATACTGTATACGTTTGCACAAAGCGCTCACTCTGTATGTACATACGTGTTTATAGTGTATATTGTCTGATCATTTTGTAATATTTATACAGGTGCATGTGCCAGTTTGTGACATTGTTGAACTGTTGAGGAATAAGTGGGGTATGTTGTGTTTAGAATAATGTTAGTATGTTTGCCTGCGCGTATCTGTGTACCTGTGTGGTTGTCTGTGTAACTATGATTGTTTTAGTGGGAGAGTAATGCTCAGTGCCCTGTAGGGTTAGGATTGTGTGTGCTGCCTGAAGCTGGACATGTCTGTCCCTCACAGTATGTTGATGTCAATTTCTGACAGTGACATGGATCTATAAAGACTTCCTGCCTCCACTGCTTATATATAGGTCTTGCTATTCCCCCATCTTTAGTAGCTTAGTTTGTCCCGGATCCGTTTTTTCTTTTCCAGCTCCTATGGTCAATGTAACACCAAATAACTGTTGAAGTTGACAAGACCGCACAAAGAGATCTGGCACAAGGCTACACTGTCAATATTCTCTAAGGTGAATTCACACTGCTAAATTTCTGTCCATGTTTTCAGACCCTGTTCCGTATAAAGCCTACTGTGTGGCTGCTGGTACATCTTTGGCATCTCTCTGACTGTCTTTTGTATAACCAATAGCACGCTGCATTTTAGGGTGGGTCTACAATTTAAGATTTAAAAAGGAGAATAAAGTAATTTTTTTCTGAGTTGTTTTGATGATTTTGTGTTGCTTGAGATTTAACTATTATTAACAAAAGTTGATATAACTGTGGATGATTTTGTGCGTTGGAAATTTACATGTGTTTGGAACCTAAAATATATAGAAACATACTAACTGATGGAAACCAGAATGGTCTGATGGAGATTGGAGGCGATAGCCTGGATAATGCATAATATAAGCCACGCCAACTACTTAATTACACGTTGTTCTGTAGCGCTATGCGTTAGGGAGTTCTTTGATAATCGATTTTCGAGTAGCGTAAAAGAAGCTAAGAGTTCCCATTTTAATAAAAAAAAAAAGAGATTCATTTTTTGGGGTTATTCCACCCCTAGAGGCTAGTTGATGTACGTCCACATGACGCACGGCAGGGCATAGGTTTGCGTAAGGGCGTGATTGTACAGCCCCTCCCCCCCACAGTCTAGCTAGAAAGAAAAAAACTTTTTTTTGTATCGGAGGAATCAACAGCCGCCATCTTGACGCGGCTCAGAATTAGGATTTCGGGAGAGCACTCGTTTTTCAACCGAAACGAGCCATTTAGACCGTGCTCAAACGGCTTTATTCTGCAAAAACTCGAAGTATTTATCCTTTCGAATATAATTATTGAGAAAAAACGAGGATTGGATCGGTTTTTGTCGTCTGGAGAGCCCCTCGTATATTTGATTTCCCCTTCAGAGAGCGCCGCTTCTCCCTATCTCCTTTCCGAGCCAATGTATTTACCCGGAGACAGTATCGAGAAAAAATAAATCGGTGTATACAAAATATTTTTTGGAATTTTCTTCTTTTTATTGGAATCGAAAATGGAATTTAAAGCTTTTCATTTGGACTGGGAAAAAAACGATTCTTTAAAGATGCCTGTCTAGGGATTTATGGAGAAAGGGACTTAATCCACTCTATATACATTTTTTTTTAATATTTTTAATTTATTTTCCTTGAACTGAAATACATTTTTGGGGTAATTATTAAGGATAATTATGTGGGTGTTGGGTGTTGGATTATCATGGGGTGATTGTCAGTGGCGATGCGTGGCGCTGTTGCCTTTCTTTTGAAACATTCTACTGTATTCGGTTGGCTAGTGGCAGTGCAAGCATTTTCTGTCTTGCCAGCAAACGTTAACTGGTTAAATTGCCCGTGCGAGTAAGACAACTTACAGGTTGATTGTTGTCAATTACGTTTTCGAGCTGGAAGGACTGACATTTCATTTTGCATCAATATTTAGTAACTATTCTTATCGATCAGAATGGCTGACAATTTGCTGGAGGTCGGACCTCCCAACGCAAAACGACCGAAGCTTAATTCACCTGCTCTTTCAGCGTCAGATGGCACAGGTAAGCAGGGGCTGTTTTGTCATTAAAGTTAACGTAAATGTATACAAAGGTATGCATCAGTTTTAGTAAATGATGAACATGTACTTTAATGTTTGCCTGGTGTTGGCTGCATTCACTCTTGAACAGCGGTGCTTTCGAACTCTAGGAGCTCACTAGTGGTAAAGAACGATAAAACCCGATTGTCACGAAATCTAATCTCCAATCTCGTCCCCCTCCCTCGTTTGTCAAGTCAGCCTACTGGCGCTGTTGGTACTGCACCATGTGCTGATGTGTCGCTCCTTGGCTAAGTTACGCCTTGATTTATGACTCCTGTGTCATAGATATTGTCATTGTCGAGTGCTTAGGAAAGTGAGCACGCAACGCTGTCGGATTAGTGCCTGGGACACTTGTAATGGCTGCTTCATCTGTTCAAGAAAGTAAATTGTCACATCTGGAATGACATGAAAAATTAATGTTATTGATGAGCTACTTATGCAATTCTACTGTAATTGCCAGTTGAAATTATTGTTACTGTCTGACTTGTATAGCCAAGCATTTCAGCTGCCTAGACCAGGAATGGGCTATAGCCTACCAAAAGTCGAGGACAAGATGTCAGAACTTAACAACCTTGTATTAAATTAGCCTGTTGAGATTTAGTCGTTAAACAGGCGAATGGCTTCTCTCCTGCAGTATTATACGTTTGAACAAACTTGAAGGTAACACTGGAAAATTACTTTTTGCTGAAGTAAACGTTGTGCATTGCTTGCTTGTTTTTATAAAGTTGTATTATTACAATCTCTGCCGTTATGACTGCTGTAGTAATGGTAGTGATTGTTTGTATTTGGAAAAAGTAGCTTTTTAAAAACTATATAGTGATTTGATAGGATAGCCCAGTGCACCCCAACTGCAGTCGACCAGTAGTTCAACAGCACACTTTTAATATAGCCCAGGACGATCCCAGGGCTGATTACTAACCTTGAGAACTCATCTTCTGTACCTCAATCAGGCTGTTTTTGACTATAACGACAACGTGTGATGTAGAGGGGTTCTGAGGACTGGACCAGGGAACCACTGGGATAGCCTGAATGTTGGTTTGGTGTCTCTAGCGAGATGGTTCAAACTTATCGGTTTTTAATGCCTAGTTATATACTTATTGGTTTGTACTTTTATGCCTAGTTATATAGTTATAAATTATGAAATATAGCAGTTTGATGTTAAGAAAGCAGGGACATGTGAAAGTTATTTGTGCCTCTTGTTGAATGGTTGAAGAGTTAAAATTGATTTTTAGGTATTGTTGCATGTTGTTGTCTTTGAGTGATGTAGCATTTTGATTTTGGTTGGCATTCCATTCATGTGCTGCTTTAACTGGTCTACTCTCTTGCATGTGCCATACTAGGTATTAGTGTGTGGACTCTTCACAATGTGCTCAAATGTCCCCACAAGAAAATAAACCAATTTTGTATGTTTAGGATATACACGCATGTCAATATCAAAACATAATTTCTACTATTGCAAGCATAAATGTAACTGAAATTGGCCAAAAACAAGGGTAATGCAAGACGTATGCACAGAATTGTGCAGCCTCATGCTGGTAATAGTATTTTTTCCATTGGCATGTGTGTATTTCCCACAAAGATATGAACTGTCTTTAGAGATTGTTGTGGGGACGTTTAGATTCACATTGATGTGGCTTTTTTGGTGTATCCATTAACACTGCTAGAATGGCTTATGAAAATAGTAGGTCCGCAAATCTCCTTTTTGGTGAGTTATTTTCTTTGTGATCACCAAATCGGCCATCCGTTGTGCAGCATTTTGATGCAAGCAAACATTTTTTTTATTCCGTATATAAATGTATACGGGAATAAAAAAAATAGTGATTCCAGATTAAGGTCAGAGTGAGTGCCTAGTCTATTTGTTTGGGTCCATCAGCCACTGTTGCTGGTAGACAAAAATAAAAAGATCATCCCAAAAATATTTTGCTGAATTTCAACATATATCACAAAGCACAAGTTCGCTGTGTAATGTTTTATCCAATAAGACACATATTACTAGTCTCACCTAATGTGCTATATTTCTCAGTTGAGACACAAATGTTCCACTGCCACTAAGGGCAGAAGGTGACAGTGTTAATGGGGCTACTTGCACTGACATCTGTTGGAAAATATCTACTAGCTTGAATCTAAAGTCTTTGCTAGCTTGCAGTTTAAACTCAAACTAACACCGAAATGCCACAAAGCATGTCATTGCTACAATAAAAATAGCCATTAAGCAGTGGAGAGCATCGAGAAATGAATCTGTTAACGGTCCATGTAACTAGGCTACATTATGTCAGAGGAAAGTTTTAGTGGGTTCGAAGTCCAGCTATGAAACTAAACAGCATAAAAATAAACGTGAGTGAAACGCTTACTGTGTAGAGCCCTGTATATGTGTGTTCACTATTTTGTCAGGAGGAGTTTTATTTTTACATTTATTTTTTGTGCCCATCCATGGGCACAAAGGCCACTTTGGCCGAAAGGAATACATTTTTGCCGGACCGCGTAAGTGGAGCCTGCCAAGGAGAGTGAATGTCTCTTACTGAGGGAGTGACTGACTGACTGACAACCCTTCGTTAAATAGCGTAGTGGTTAGAGACGCAGACTGCCACGTAGTCGACCGGGATTTGATCCTCGCCACTGATCAAACAAAGTAGGCATTAGGATTTGTTCAGAATAGGCTAACATTTTGCTGGCTACAAGCTTCAGTAGCTACATTTTTGAAAACTGTTTACGGTTATATTGCGATAGACGAACTGTGCTGACAAGGACCATTTTGGGGGCATTGTTTTCATTATAGGTAGTGTATAGCTATTAGCTAGCCATCTACAATAATCTCTAATTTAACGTGTTGAATGTAGTGTTGCGATCCTGTTATACCTGTTTTTGGTTAGTAAAACTGTTTACGGTTATATTGTGGTGGACAAACTGCACCTACAAGGACCATTTTGATTTACATAGTGTGGTTCACATAACGTAGTGGCTATTCAACTGTCACTGTTTTCTAAAGAAACAAACCTGCCATGGAGTGATTGGAGTCATTGTTATCATTATAGGTACTGTATCCCTCCGGTGCGCCAGAGAGAAAGGTCGCACTGACAATGGCTCCGCATTTACTACGTTGTTTTCGTAGTGGTCGGGTGCCATGTCACAAGAATTTCATTGTGCAGGATGATGCTGTGTTGTTCGGTGCATTTTACAAATAAACCTTGAAACTTGAAACTAGCTATTAGCTAGCCATCTACAGTAATCTCTTTCTAATATAATGCGTTGTGTAGTGTTGCGATCCTTTTATACCTCTTGTTTGTTTGGATGTTAATAGGTAATGTTGGGAACTAGTTTAGAGAACTACAGAGTTTCAACTAATTGGTTTGACAATGCAGGAAGTAAACAGACACCACATCTCTACAGGTGCTGGTCATAAAATTAGAATATCATCAAAAAGTTGATTTATTTCAGTAATTCCATTCAAAAAGTGAAACTTGTATAATGTATACATTCATTCCACACAGACTGATATATTTCAAGTGTTTATTTCTTTGAATTTTGATGATTATAACTGACAACTAATGAAAACCCCAAATTCAGTATCTCAGAAAATTAGAATATTGTGAAAAGGTTCAATATTGAAGACACCTGGTGCCACACTCTAATCAGCT
Organism: Esox masquinongy; assembly: GCA_016801175.1. NCBI lineage: Eukaryota > Metazoa > Chordata > Actinopteri > Esociformes > Esocidae > Esox > Esox masquinongy. The sequence continues at coordinate 612 of JACXGI010002084.1, read as the reverse complement.
AATTAACTCAAAACACCTGCAAAGGCCTTTAAATGGTCTCTGTCTAGTTCTGTAGGCTACACAATCATGGAGAAGACTGCTGACTTGACAGCTGTCCAAAAGACGACCATTGACACATTGCACACGGAGGGCAAGACACAAGGTTATTGCTAAAGAGGCTGGCTGTTCACAGAGCTCTGAGTCCAAGCACATTAATAGAGAGGCGAAGGGAAGGAAAAGATGTGGTAGAAAAAAGTGTACAAGCAATAGGGATAACCGCACCCTGGAGAGGATTGTGAAACAAAACCCATTCAAAAATGTGGGGGAGATTCACAAAGAATGGACTGCAGCTGGAGTCAGTGCTTCAAGAACCACCACGCACAGACATGCAAGACATGGGTTTCAAGCTGTCGCATTCCTTGTGTCAAGACACTCTTGAACAAGACACGGCGTCAGAAGCGTCTCGCCTGGGCTAAAGACAAAAAGGACTGGACTGCTGCTGAGTGGTCCAAAGTTATGTTCTCTGATGAAAGTAAATTTTGCATTTCCTTTGGAAATCAAGGTCCCAGAGTCTGGAGGAAGAGAGGAGAGGCACAGAATCCACGTTGCTTGAAGTCCAGTGTAAAGTTTCCA
>JACXGI010002083.1:24266-79434 GCA_016801175.1 Esox masquinongy | reverse complement strand
GGATAACCGCACCCTGGAGAGGATTGTGAAACAAAACCCATTCAAAAATGTGGGGGAGATTCACAAAGAGTGGACTGCAGCTGGAGTCAGTGCTTCAAGAACCACCACGCACAGACGTATGCAAGACATGGGTTTCAGCTGTCGCATTCCTTGTGTCAAGCCACTCTTGAACAAGACACAGCGTCAGAAGCGTCTCGCCAGGGCTAAAGACAAAAAGGACTGGACTGCTGCTGAGTGGTCCAAAGTTATGTTCTCTGATGAAAGTATATTTTGCATTTCCTTTGGAAATCAAGGTCCCAGAGTCTGGAGGAAGAGAGGAGAGGCACATAATCCACATTGCTTGAAGTCCAGTGTAAAGTTTCCACAGTCAGTGATGGTTTGGGGTGCCATATCATCTGCTGGTGTTGGTCCACTGTGTTTTCTGAGGTCCAAGGTCAACGCAGCCGTCTACCAGGAAGTTTTAGAACACTTCATGTTTCCTGCTGCTGACCAACTTTATGGAGATGCAGATTTCATTTTCCAACTGGACTTGGCACCTGCACACAGTGCCAAAGCTACCAGTACCTGGTTTAAGCACCATGGTATCCCTGCTCTTAATTGGCCAGCAAACTCGCCTGACCTTAACCCTATAGAAAATCTATGGGGTATTGTGAAGAGGAAGATGTGATACGCCAGACCCAACAATGCAGAAGAGCTGAAGGCCACTATCAGAGCAACCTGGGCTCTCATAACACCTGAGCAGTGCCACAGACTGATCGACTCCATGCCACGCCGCATTGCTGCAGCAATTCAGGCAAAAGGAGCCCCAACTAAGTATTGAGTGCTGTACATGCTCATACTTTTCATGTTCATACTTTTCAGTTGGCCAACATTTCTAAAAATCCTTTTTTTGTATTGGTCTTAAGTAATATTCTAATTTTCGGGGATACTGAATTTGGGATTTTCATTAGTTTTAATCATCACAATTAAATGAAATACACATTTGAAATATATCAGTCTGTGTGTAATGAATGAATATAATATCCAAGTTTCACTTTTTGAATGGAATTACTGAAATAAATCAACTTTTTGATGATATTCTAATTATATGACCAGCACCTGTATAGGTAGCTAGGACACGTTTTTCCTGAAATGTGAGTCTAACGTTTATATGTGTAACATATATTTGACTGCATTACCAATGAGTAATACAACGCCGAGCGTGTTTTCGACATTCAGGCAACTAACTTAAGCACAGTTATGTCAGCCTACATCTGGTTGGCTAGCTAGCCAGCTAGTAGGCTACTAAAGTAATGAAGGTATCTAATCTAGGGTTGCCACCCGGCCCGTATAATACGGGATCGTCCCGTATTGAAAAAATAAAATGCACTGTCCCTTCCAGAATCAATACGGGGTGCGATTTTTTTCATGCACACCCTACGTTAAGCTTAGATTGCCACGAAAAATAATAAAACCACAATAGTTTCAAGAAACATAGCGGAGACGTATTTAATCAGAATGACAGGCGAGTCGTCTGTCACTGAACGTCATCGTTGCCCTGGTTACGGAGACTCAGACGCACGGTAACATCAGCATTGCGGTACTCCCAGATAAGTTGACAGTTCTGCAAGCAGAAGATACTACACTCCGCACGCACGAGCTGTGTGTGTATGTGTGAGAGAAATGTAACCAATATCCCACTTGGTTGAAAGTAAAGTCACTTTTATTTATATAGCACATTTATAAACAACAATAGTTGACACAAAGTGCTTTACAGTCGAGGCAGATAGATTAACATCTGCCTCAAAACAGGTATACGTGCAGGCGCTATAACAAACGTTTTGGACGGGCTTTTGATTGCCATGGACGGGCACATTTGTCCTACTTATCAACATAGAATAGTAGCTAAAGCACGACGGACGGAAAGCAAATAGTCTTTGCATGCATGGCTTGCTGAGGCTATATTCTAGCAAAATACAGAGCTGTCAATCAAATTTGAAAGCTTTAATAACTGCAGTAGTTACACATTCTTTGTAGCTTAGTGATCACATCACTTAAAGCACATCTTCGATCTGATCGCATCAACAACCGATTAAAGCACAGTAAGAGGACGTTAAAAATAAGTAAAGAGTGGACTTGACAAAAACCAAGGGACAACGTCAGACTTAACTAAAAGCAAGAGAAAAATTGTGTCTATTTAAATTTGATTTAAAATTGTCAATGGTGGAACGGGACTTAATGTGGGATGGGAGACTATTCCAGAGCATGGGAGCAGCAACAGACAAAACTAGGCTACATCATCCTTCCTGGAGGGAGGGTTTTTGCTTCTTCCCAATCTTCCAAATAGTTTATTTTGAAAGACCAAACATCTTGCCCATGTCTATGATCTGATGTTTTAATCCTTAATATAATTGATGCAACTGTTCTTTACTCTTATTTACTCTATTTCCATTACATTGATGTTCACAGTAGCAGAGGACTTTGAAAATGATGAATAGAAATGCATTGTATGCATTTCTATTCATCATTTTCAAAGTCCTCTGCTATGCATAATACACAAATTTGTATTATGCATACAAATTGGTGCATAAAAATTCACCAGAATGCAGGGAATGAAGCATCTGACACTCTCATTGGGGAGAACCCCCAGACCCCGCTTCATTTGTGTCCCCCGGGTTTGGGGCCGCTGGCAAGGTGTCCCTTATTTTTCCACATTGATGGTGGCAACCCTAATCTAACCCCACAGCGTGATATGTTGTTGACTTGCACAGCTGCATTTGGTTCATTTAGTATGAGTCTTGCACATCTAGCTAGTGTTCGTGGTTATACAATTGTGCTCATAAATTTGCATACCATGGCAAAAATTGTGCAATTTTGGCATTGATTTTGAAAATATGACTGATCATGCAAAAAAATGGTCTTTTATTTAAGGATAGTGATAATATGAAGCCAATTATTATCACATAGTTGTTTGGCTCCTTTTTAAATCATAATGATAACAGAAATCACCCAAGTGGCCCTGATCAAAAGACATACCCTTGAATGTTTGGCCTTGTTACAGACACAAAACGTGACACACACAGGTTAAAATGGCAATTAAAGGGTAATTTCCCACACCTGTGGCTTTTTAAATTGCAATTAGTGAAGGTTCTGGAGTGACCATCACAGTCTCCTGACCTTAATATCATCGAGCCACTCTGGGGAGATCTCAAACGTGTGGTTCATGCAAGACGACCAAAGACTTTGCATGACCTGGAAGCATTTTACCAAGACGAATGCATAGCTATACCGCCTGCAAGAATTTGGGGCCTCATAGACAACTATTACAAAAGACTGCACGCTATCATTGATGCTAAAGGGGGCAATACACAGTATTAAGAACTAAGGGTATGCAGACTTTTGAGCAGTGGTCGTTTCATTTTTTTCTTTATTGACATGTTTTGTTTTATGATTGTGCCATTCTGTTATAACCTACAGTTGAATATGAATCCCATAAGAAATAAAATAAATGTGTTTTGCCTGCTCACCCATGTTTTCTTTAAAAATGGTACATATATTAACAATTCTCCAAGGGTATGCAAACTTTTGAACTGCTCATTGACAGTAGTGAATGGAGGATGACATCAGGAATTCTCAAAGCAAAGTTTATATTTTTGAATACAAGGATACTCCAGTATGTAATTACTCATTTGAATTCATGGGGATTTAATAAATACAGAGTATGTTGTACAATCATACTGACAACGTGATGTCAAACAAAGACATGGTTCATAACAAAAAAATATAATTATAATAATAAAAGCAATATTAATAACTATACAGTATATTTTATGTATGGTCTCCTCTCTGAGAAATAATCCTTAGTTCTTGACTTTTTTTTGGAGTTCAATGACGGGCCATAATTTGGTAGTGGTGGCAAAGAGGATGGTCGTTAAAACACGTTGCTGAAAAAAGAAGGACAGAGAAGCAGGGTAATGTCACATGATTGATGGATCTTTTTTGTGCAATTAAGTAACAGTACCAAATCAATGGTAAGAACACTGAGATTCAGGTAGTGTAGAAGTCAGCAAAGATCACTACAGTATAGCTAATTCATTTAGTAAATTTAACACTTTGAATATTAGGGAATGTCATTCTAAAAATACTGCAAAGGAACTGAAGAGTGTTCAGCTATTTCCTTGAGGTTTAGTGTGAGGGACATTGAAGGACATTGTGAGGGGACATTGAACAAGGTACAGTAGGAGGGAAACAAAGAGAAATACAAACATTATATTAAGGATAACTCCTGATAAAAAGATCCAATATTCCAGATTGTTTTAAACTTAAAGCATTTTGGGAACCCTTCATAAATAACCTGTGAAAGCCAGAAGTGCACTGAGTGTTGTGCAGTAGATATAATTCTATCTCTGATTGGATGTGTGATAAAGGTTGACAAGTGGCGACCGATACTTGCCAAATAAAAAGTACATACACTTCTAACAAACTAAAGATGTAGGTGAACCATGATGTTGGTGTACTATCACTCTGTACTTACACAAATACTGAGGACTAACACATGCATACAGTTTTCATTTCATAACAAATAAAGTTAGCACGATGTGCAAGACTCATACTAAATGAAAAGAATGCACCTGTGCAAGTCAACAACATACCGTTATCTAGTCAGTCACACGGTGGGGTTAGATACCTGGCTTCATTACTTTAGTTAAGCAACAGTAGCCTACTAGCTGGCTAGCTAGCCAACCAGATGTAGGCTGACATAACTAACTGTGCTTAAGTTAATTGCCTGAAGTCGAAAACACACTTGGCGTTGTATTACCCATTGGTGATGCAGTCATTTGCTGAAAATATTGTTATACAAATAAAGGTTATACTCCGTTATACTCACATTTCAGGAAAAACGTGTCCTAGCTACCTATAGACTTCAATCTACCAGGATCCAGTCTGGATTTTCCATAAGTCCCACCAAGCGAGCCCTCTGAAACCACACACACGAGATCTTGTCGACCGAAGGAAAATGTGTCTCAAAAATGCGTAAATATAAAATTCAGATCCGTAAATAAAATTACGATTTGTAAATGTAAGTCAACACTTGTAAATGTTAAGCAACAGTAGTAAATATTTTACAGATTTGTGTTTTATTTGCAAAATATGTTTTTTAATTTTCACAAATTTTATTTATATTTGTGAAACATGCTTACATATATAGATAATGTTTTTATTTACAAAATATTTTTTCACATTTACAAATCCTATTTTTATTTCTGAGTTGTGATGAATATACGCACGGATTTTCTATATATATATTTACGAATATTGAGACACATCTAACTCCATACTCAACCCCATCACCAGGATGACATATGTCTTCCAAATCCCAAGATTAGATTAGATTCAACTTTATTGTCAATGAACAAATACAAGTACAGTACAATGAAATTCAGTTAGCATCAAACCAGGAGTGCAAATAGAACAGTGCAGAAATGTACAAGTATTAAGTATACATATATTACAAGTGGAATGTATAGATGTGCAATAAAGGCAAATGCAGTACAAAGGGCAATATTACATATATCACAATACTAAATGTGCAACTAAGGCAAATAGAAGAGGGCCAAAAAATGTACACATATTATAGTGTATGTAACAAGTGGGATAAATTTAGCTTATCCTAGTCTGTACCTTTGCCTGAGCCGTTTTGACATACGCACTTGTATTTTGGATTTTGCCTGCTACTTTACATAGTTATGTATATTATTGCTATAATTGCTATATTTATAATATTCAATGTGCCTGTTACGAACCCTGTGGCTCTAGCAGTCTAGGGTGGATGGTACAGAGACCCGTAACATAAAACTCATGCAAATTAGTGTAGTGTAAATGAACAGTGAGAACAAACGACACAGACAACCAAAGCTACCGTCAAACATAAAACGTTTATTATAAACACACGGTAAAGGAGGTAGGGAAAAGGGGCTGAGCTGGACCCAAGAAATGAAATAATATAGTCAAAACACCCCTAAACTGAACTTGCCTGCCTCAATAACTGCTTAGCCAACTACTAACCAATATAAAAATACAGTGGGTTGTCTGCTCATTTCTAACTAGTGTTTTTAGACAAAGTTTTCCTACGGGTTGTGTATGCCCAAGGGCGACTTGCTAAAAACCCTTTTCCCAGGGACACAGGGACAAACAAAAACACACAGGTTGAACAAGGACTAAACAGCACGCAGCAAACAATTGACTAGACAACACCAAACAAAACACCACAGCAATACATACTCACATGAAACAGGACAAAGTGAGATGTATGTGCTAAACTAAGTGACGTATGTATGAACAAAGTGTCTGTCTATCAAAAAAGGTATGTATCTCAAGAGTGTCTATGTCCATGTGGGGTAAATCAAGAGCCTCTCTGGGAGAACCAACTGACAGGGTTAGGGTTTTTAAACCAGGGATGTGTGATGCGATTGGGTAATGGAAAAAGGAACAGGTGGTGCAATTAGGAGGGGTGTCCACCAATTGGTCCACCTCAGCAGTCAGGCGATGCACTCATGACTGCCAGGTGGGAAACACCAACGAGCACAATCAGGAACATAAGGGACACCTGGGGAAACAGCCGGAGGGGAAAAACACAAACACACATACAGGGTACCTGCATGCGTAACACTCCCACCCTTAAAAGAGCAAACCCACTATGGTTTGCGACACAAGACATAAAAAGTATACAGAACACTATTCGTGCAAAGTCATCCACACAGGATAGAAAATAAATCATATATCTCTAACACGAGACAATGCATCTGGTACCGGCAACACAAGAACTTGGTCACCCGGCCGCAGAGGACGAGAAACAGCATGTTTATCATAATGATGTTTCATACGTCTCTGCGAGGAAGATAGGGCTTCCTTTGCCAGCACACAGGCGCCATGTAGGCGCTCACGAAAGCGACTCACATATTCTAATACACTGTCCTTTCTACACAATTCTTCTGATAAAAACTGATCCTTAAGGACTTTCATAGGTCCTCTGACTGTGTGTCCAAACACTAGTTCAGCCGGGCTGAACCCAAGGCATTCCTGTACCGTCTCACGGACAGCAAACAAAACTAAAGGAACTCCCTCATCCCAATCCTTCTCGGATTCCAAACAATATTTACGGAGCATAGACTTCAGTGTCTGATACCACTGTTCAAGCGCACCCTGAGACTCTGGGTGATAGGCGCTTGACACATGATGCGTTATTGACAAGGTATTTAACACCTGTTTGAAAAGCTTAGAAAGGAAATTTGAACCTTGATCAGTTTGTTCCACCTTAGGTAACCCAAATGTTGAAAAGAATTTAATCAATGCTTTGCTCACCACCAGAGCAGTAATCCTTCGCAGAGGAATGGCCTCTGGGTATCGTGTGGCCACACACATAATCGTCAACAAAAACTGGCTACCAGCTTTTGTTTTCGGTAATGGTCCAACACAATCAACAACCACATGTTCGAAGGGTTCGCCTATGGCGGGTATGGGACAAAGAGGAGCGGGAGGAATAACCTGGTTTGGTTTTCCAGTTACCTGACAGGTGTGGCATGTCCAACAGTACTGAGCCACATCCTGTTTTAAACCGGGCCAAAAGAAATGTCGCAGCACCCGATCATAAGTCTTGGTGACTCCCAAATGACCGGACCACTGGTGATCATGAGCAAGGGATAAAACTGTTTGTCGAAAGGCTGTAGGAACCACTATTTGGTAAATAGCATTCCAATCTCCACCGGCGTCACCATGGGATGTCCATTTGCGCATGAGGAGATTACCATCAATGAAGTATGCCATGTTTTTCTTCTTAAGCTCCTCCACTGAGACAACGCTAGAAAAACATTTAGCAAGGCTTTTGTCACCCTTTTGGTTAGCAACCAGCTGCTCACGAGTTACTGGTAACTGTATTGCATCAGCAACACGGTCCACATTCTTCCTCCCGATCCTGGGCTGTTTTTCAGACCCCACCAGTTTACCAGAGGTAGCACACAAGCTATCCTCTTGGTCAAACTCTCTAGACAGAATAGTGTTTGACAATTCTGTCACATCACCCATTCGTCGTGCCTGAGCACGTGTGACGGCACAAGCGGGGAACACATGTGGATAACTCTGTGCCAGCTCCTCCGAAAGAGACTGGTCACTTTTATCCAACATCTCCAATATGGGTATTACCTTTCCACCGGCCATATCGTTGCCCATTACAAACGTCACCCCTTTTACGGGCAACATAGGATGTACTCTAACTCTGAACAATCCACTGACTAGCTCAGAGTGTATGTACACAGAGTGCAATGGCACTGGGACAATTCCCATTTCAATTCCCTGGACTAACACACTGGATCCACAGTATGTATTTTCGGAGAAGGGCAACACGTCAGATATGATGAATGACTGCGCTGCACCAGTATCCCTAAGGATTCTAACCGGACGCTGAAAAGCATCGTTATCTGATAGGGACACAAATCCCTCAAATATGAAAGGTTCATAACTGCGATCTGAGACTGGGACCTTCAAGCCACATTTGCCATGAGGCACCTGTTGTTTCTCCGACCTAACAACAGTACGAATTAGCCCAACACCTGTTGGCGGCTTGGCGCGCAGAGGCGTCCCTTGTTTGCGTTTCAGCAGGAAGCACTCATTAACCATATGTCCTGGCTGATGACAATAAAAGCATTGACGTACGTCTTTTGGCCGAGTTTGATGTACTGTTGGTCGACTAGGGCTAGGAGCCGGTGGCTTCGCAGCCCTACTCTCTGTACGAGCCGAGAATACACTCTTGTGCGTCAACACGAATTTGTCTGCCAATACAGAAGCTTCCGACAGTGAATGCACTTTCTGTTAATTTAGGTAAACAACAGTGCGTTCAGGTAAGCAAGTTTTAAACTCCTCCAACAAGAGTAACTCACGAAGAGAATTAAATTCAGTCACCTTACAAGCAGTGAGCCATTTGTCAAACAGATTTCCCTTGTCTCTAGCAAACTCCACGTAAGTCTGGGTAGATGACTTTTTATGGGACCTAAATCTCTGTCGATATGCCTCTGGAACAAGCTTGTAGGCACGAAGAACAGTTGCTTTGACCACGTCATAATTCAAACTGTCTTGAAGAGGTAGCGGTGACAAAACCTCTTGGGCTTTTCCTGTCAATTTACACTGGAGCAGTAAGCACCATACCTCTTCAGGCCATTTCAATGCTACCGCTATACGCTCAAACACATTAAAATAAGAGTCAACCTCTGACTCTCTGAACACTGGTACCAAGGCGATCTGTCTGCTAATATCAAAAGTAGTAGAAGACCCCGCTGGTGAGGATGGCTCACTAGCAGGCACAGCACGAGCAGAGGCTAACCTCGCGGTCTCTGCCTCCAGTTCCATCTTACGCAACTCTTGGTCAAGCTTACGCATCTCAAGTTCTTGATCCAGTCTGCGTGTCTCCTGTTCGGCCTCAAGTCTGCGCGACTCCTGTTCTGCCTCGAGTCTGTGCGACTCCTGTTCTGCCTCGAGTTTACACATCTCCAACTGGAGAGTTTCTCGCCTGATCTGTGCTCTCTCTGCCGCCTCCACTTGGAGCCGTGTTGAACGGACATCCCGTCTGGCATCACTGTCTGACAACGGGGAGAGTGGCTCAAAACGAGGCAGTGTGGCTGGAGCCTTGGCCTCGTCCTCAGACATGGACGGGCTTACAGGAGCAGCAGCCACATCCTGTACAGGAGCAGCAGGCTCAGGCAATGGCAACACAAGCACTTGCTCCTCCAACAAAACATTTAACACAATTTTCCTGACCTCCGCTTTAACTAAACTTGTCAGTACGTGAATGGAAAAATGGTCAGCCAGAGCCTATAGATCCACTCTACGGCATCTATCAAATTCCTCCCACGTGGGGTTAGCCAAAAAGGCATCCAAATCAAAAGTAGCCATCGTAAGCCAGCAACACGAGCCAACAAATACCGAACACTACACCAGCCGGTCACACAATCACAGCTGCACAGTTCAACACTATACTAGACACTTAAACCAAGTCGCATGAGTGGGATGGGTATCACTGAGGGATCCCGGACGAGCCCCCACATTATGTTACGAACCCTGTGGCTCTAGCAGTCTAGGGTGGATGGTACAGAGACCCGTAACATAAAACTCATGCAAATTAGTGTAGTGTAAATGAACAGTGAGAACAAACGACACATACAACCAAAGCTACCGTCAAACATAAAACGTTTATTATAAACACACGGTAAAGGGGGTAGGGAAAAGAGGCTGAGCTGGACCCAAGAAATGAAATAATATAGTCAAAACACCCCTAAACTGAACTTGCCTGCCTCAATAACTGCTTAGCCAACTACTAACCAATATAAAAATACAGTGGGTGCCCCGCTCATTTCTAACTAGTGTTTTTAGACAAAGTTTTCCTACGGGTTGTGTATGCTCAAGGGTGACTTGCTAAAAACCCTTTTCCCAGGGACACAGGGACAAACAAAAACACACAGGTTGAACAAGGACTAAACAGCACGCAGCAAACAATTGACTAGACAACACCAAACAAAACACCACAGCAATACATACTCACATGAAACAGGACAAAGTGAGATGTATGTGCTAAACTAAGTGATGTATGTATGAACAAAGTGTCTGTCTATCAAAAAAGGTATGTATCTCCAACTGACTGGGTTTTTAAACCAGGGATGTGTGATGCGATTGGGTAATGGAAAAAGGAACAGGTGGTGCAATTAGAAGGGGTGTCCACCGATTGGTCCACCTCAGCAGTCAGGCGATGCACTCATGACTGCCAGGTGGGAAACACCAACGAGCACAATCAGGAACATAAGGGACACCTGGGGAAACAGCAGGAGGGGAAAAACACAAACGCACATATAGGGTATCTGCATGCGTAACAGTGCCATGTAATGTGGTGTGCCATGTCACAAGAATTTAATTGTGCAGGATGATGCTGTGTAATTTGGTGCATTTGATAAATAAACTTTGAACTTCTGGATTTCCTTTGTTTGGATCGACTTCTGCCTGATCACATCTTGACCATGCTGTTTGCCTGTTCCTGGGTTTTTTGGTTTGAAATTAAAGTCTACCCGCTCTGCAATTGCGATAATACCTCTGCCTCTCCCGAGTTGTATTGTGGGAGCATCAATGGAGCAACTTCGCCAACGAGACATACAAAGATTGCGAGAAACACTTTACAGATTATCATGACCCACATTCACTTAGAAGAAGACTAAAGGCGAATGCAATTCCATCAAGTTACCCAGTTCAACCCATGGAGACAGACAGATTGTAAGTAATACTTCCAATTGCTATGTTATAATTCACAAAGTACACATTGCCTCTGGATATTCTGGGCAAGGGTTGGGGATTAACGGGTTCGCCATCGCCCCCCTTTAGCTGCTGGCAAGTTTCAATTTGGTGAATGCATCATTTGTATATTATGGTTAGAACAATTAAGGCTCTATACCCCTAAAAATGTTCTTCCTGCTAGTATTCAGAGTCAGACATAATATATACAGCTCCGGAAAAAATTAAGAGACCACTGCACCTTTTTCTTTCCTTTCCAAAAAAGTTGAAAAGGAAAGTTTTGAGTGGGGAACAGAAACGTTCAATTTGCAGTGGTCTCTTAATTTTAACCCTTCTGTTCCTCACTCAGAACCTTTCTTATAATAACAACTGAGCTGATTGCACTTAAAAGCTCTCTCCAAAAACCCCTGTCCATGAAAGTCAGTCAAGAATTTAGTCAGAGAAATAATTTTGTCTTGTATTGTTTTAGTCAACCAAAATATAGTTTAAAATAGTTATAAGTAATAAAATAGTTTTTATTTCATTTTTTTTTCTTCTGGATCTATTCAGTTAGTTATTGCCTCGTCAACTGCCCCTGAAAAATAGGTGTTTCTCTTCCTATGGTTTATAACTGTGTCATGTTGAGTTATTTCATCCTTGTGTTGATTTTAGCCCTCTGATTTGACAGGTATAACTCAGTACAATAGTTGACAGTGAGCTGAACAGGAAAAACTGTACCGTAATGAATAGCTCATATAGAAAGCTGTACAGGTTTACTGTGTGTCTGATTCAGAATAGTTATAGCCCACACTCACTGGGCACTTCATTAGGTACACCTGCTTGTTAACACAAACAAGGAGTCATATGGCTGCAAATCAATATATAAAGCATGTAGACTGAGGTTTAGTTAGGTTTGGTTAGTTTAGCTGTTGTTCCATTACACATAGGAATGAGAAAGTGTGATCTAAGTGACTTTGTATTATGATTGTTTGAGTCAAGCTGACAGGCCACAAAAATTTAAATAACCATTGATATGGATAGAGGAAAACACAGCCATACCAGATACTAAATAGGTGTACCAAATAAAGGTGCTGGTGAGTGTCCAATACACAAGTAAACAAAAATAAATAAAAATGTGTAGACTTTATAAATGTATTTAAGATATAGAAAACAATACTAGGTGGATTGTGAAATGTGTAATGGCAGTGACAAAGGATCCCCATCCGTCTTCCTTTTCCAGCCACTGGTAGCTGTTGGGGAGCTGGGGAAGTTCCTGCGGAGGTTGAGGCGCTTGCAGGTTAGAGGGGTGCACCGCCAGGAGTTGGTGAGACAGGACTAGACGTTGGAGGGTGGTCAAGGAGGTGACAAACCACCTGTAGATAGGGCCTCTGTGCTCAGACCTGCCTTTGGTCTGTATAATGACATCTCTCTCCAACACCGAAAAGCAGATGGCATTATACAAAAAAACATGTCTGTGTAAGCCTTCCAGCGCACACACCTGGAACGTCTGCTCTGCGTGGCGCAGTGGCTCCCCTTCCCCTCCAGGGCTCCACCTCGCCGGTTTACTAACCGCCGGCAGGAGAGTGATGGCAGCAGCGCATCCCGAGGACACACCTGTTTCCAATCACTGTTTAGTTGTGTTTATACTCTGTTGTTCACCCACCGCACCTCACAGATTATTTTTTGTCTGTTAGCGACCGTGTTGGTGCGCATCTGTGGAGGAATGGTGCAGGGAGTTTTGGGCATATTCCGCCCAGGGGAGAAAGCGTGTCCACTCATCTGGATGGTCCATGCAGTAGGACCGGAGGAAACTTCGCAGTTCTTGATTTGTGCACTCCGCCTGCCCGTTTGCATGCGATACCCGGATGTGAAGCTGACCGCAACCCCCAGCCTGGACATGAAGGCTTTCCAGACACAAGATGTAAACTGGGGAAGCCCATACAGCCGGAACACCTGCTGGAACAGCACCTCAGCGACCTGTAGAGCAGAGGAGACCAGGTAGTGGAATGAACCTAACCATCTTTGAGAATCTGTCCACTACCACGGTGATGGTGTTCTTCCCCTCTGCTGGCGGCAAGTCCGTAACAAAGTCCACCACCAAGTGTGACCACGGCCGCTGAGGCACTGGGAGAGGATGTAGTTTTCCATTGGGAAACGTCCTTTGCGGCACCTTAGACAAGTTTAAATTCAAGGGTGGCATTAGGGCTGTCGCAATTATTACATAATTGCCTGATCGTTATTATTTCAGCCAGAACGCAATTATTTTTATTACAACAATCTTTTTCCACAATATTTTGATATGTTTCCGATCTGGATAAGGGATGTTTACGCCAAATGTTAGAAACATCTCAACAAATACCATGCGGAATATGTCCGTTTCCATCAGTTAGGATGTCAAGGGCATGGGCGCAGAAGAGCGTTTGACAGCTCTGCAGGAAGTTATAGGTGCAGATCATTAACTGAAACTTATTTGCTTCTTAGTTCTAGTATGTTTAAACCTAGTTTAGAATTGTTTTGCACCAATGCACCGTTATGTAAGTTTGTAACATTATTATTTAATGGATTTGTGGCATCAACTCTGATTGACAAAAGAAAAAAAAATACTCAAGCATGTGTAAAATATTTTTACTCATATTGTAAGTTGACTGTCATTTCCATCCATATTTCCTAATTAGAAAATGCGCATTAAAATGCATGGATAGAAATATCTGTTGTCCTACTTCATATTAACGTTTGAAAATGAATGAAAATGTTTAATTAACTGAGTGTTGAAACACGTTTTGCTATGTGAGGAAGGCTATATCAAATAACTAGGCTATAATATTTGCAGAAAAGCGAGAGGTGAAATGTCACGATGCGCAGGAAAATGTAATTGTCATTGCTTTGTGTTTTGTGAAGAGCAGTCGTTAACAACATTGATTTAGGGGTAGTTAACTACCAGCAAGGCCTTTCACAACTGCACCACCCTGGGCGCATTTTGGTTTTAAGATAAATGAAAGAAGTGAGCCCGATAATTTCAATTAAAGCGAATTGCCAGATTTGCACCAGAAAGGTGGCGCTCAAAAGTGCGAACACCACAAATCTGAAGAACCATCTCCGGATCCATCACGTAATTTTAGGCCTGCAATATTATTTGGCTCACACTACAACGGTGGCATACAATATAGGCCAACAATATAAACAATTAAATTGTTAATCGCAATTATATTTATGACAATTAAGCGTCAACTATAATGTCAAAATCGTGACAGCCCTAGGTGGCATATCACTCTATTGTTAGTTATGTCCACTTTATTTATACAAATCCAGCTACTGAAAACGGACAGTGTAAAGTCTTGCTAATAAATATAATAAATTTTAGGTTTTGGGTGACCAGATTCAATAGGGTGAAATACGGGACAATCAGGGAGCCCCCCGCACACACACCCACCACCTACAGAAAGTAGGGCCTACTATTTTACTGTACATCAAATTGTATTATCAAATACAAAAATACATGTCTATAGTGTTTGTACTGAATGAATTGGATTGAAGCAACAAAAGAGAGTTTTCCTCAGAACAACACATTACGAGTCTCTCTGGCAAAGATGAGCAGTTTCAACTGTAAAAGCTATATTATAACAAAATATTGCATATGTGACAAATTAATGAATTGGTTTGAAACAACAAAAGCGTGTTTGCACTCTGGATAACATGAACACATAATACTCAGAAAAATTAACATAGCCTACGTTTCAGGTGTACACAACAACAACTTTAATAATGTAACAGAATTATGCCAAATCACTTTTACTAATTTGATTTTACTAATTTCGGGGGGTGTGGAGTCCGGTGGCCTGTTGTACTTTTCGCATGAGCCAGTCTTTCTCACAGTCCGCTAGTCTTATGAGTTTGTCATAGAAAGCTGTGCACTTTAATGCAAAATTTACTCGCCCAAATAACATTGCATTCATGGATGGTTGTTACAGCAAGGTGGGATTTCACGCACATAGGTGCTTGGGCTGGGCAGCTCTTGAGAACTAAAATGTGATTGGATCATACTCTGTATAAAATAAGGAACTTAAAACTGACAGTGGTGGCAAATCACGACAATCTGTCAAATTCTAATGGGCAGTAGGTCGGACCAATCAACAAAAAAGACCAAGTGAAAATACTGGACAAAACGTGATTTTTTTCGAAATAAGTTGGGACGTCTGGTCACCCTATACGTTCTACACTTTGATGTTTATGTGTTCAAAGTTTGGTACGAGTCTTTCCAGTGTGCAAAATCTCTATGAGTGTTGGGAGATTTATTATATATGCAACTTTAGCATTCAGGGAAAAGATGCAGAATTTTACTTTGAGGCATTGTTTATATTATTCTGCCAAGTGCAGAAGCATAAATCAATGCATCCTGAAAATGAATGACTTATATTGCGTGAAACACGCAAAATAAATAATTTAAATACCAAATTTAAATTACAACTGCAAATTTATAAAATGTTGTATTGTATATTTTGTAAACATGTGCAGCAATACCTTCTTTTATTACTGCTAGGTTAGTTTAGTGCTATCCTAACTGCTCCATTGCTTACTAAGAGTATCATGGACCAATGCCCGGTGTTTTCACTGGAAGGGAGGGGGAGCAGGACAGTGACAGGTGCAGGCGGACTCCGGGACTCAACCATTTTAAGGGGAAGGGGGGAATCAAAGATATTGGAATGGGTTACCATAGAGATTAACAAACAAAGTAGAAAAAAATATAATAACATTCAATACAATTAAATATGAATATATTATAGCAGACACTACTGACAAATGGGGTGGCGAGTGGGGTGGCAAGAATTTCTTTAGGGTGGCAGCTGCCACCCCTTGCCACCCTGGTAGTTTAGCCATTGAGTGAACGGCTTCCGCGCGCCCTTGAGCCAGTGTCTCCACTCCTCTAATGATAGCTTTACCACCAGTAGCTCCCAGTCGCCCACGCCGTAGTTCCTCTCCACAGCAGACATTTTCTTTGAGTAGTAGGCACAGGGGTGGAGCTGAAGGGGGTTCCTGTGCTGCTGGGAGAGGACCGCCCCGACCTCGGACGCTTCTACCTCAATCGTGAAGGGATTGAGGGGGTCTGGATGTTTAAGGACGGGCAGTGACGAACCTGCCCCTCAGGTCAAGGAAGGCCTTTTCCGCAGCCGGGGTCCAGCGGAGGCGTTGAGGTTCAATGACATGAGTGGCGCTGTGACTGTGCTGAAAACTTTGATGAACCGGTGAAAAAAGTTGGTGAATCCTATGAAGCTCTGTAGCTCCTTGATGGTCTTCGGGACTGGCCATGACCTCACAGTGTCCACTTTTATTTCTTCCATCTTCACACCCTCCAGAGCAATGTGGTATCCTAGGAAGGAGACGGTGGAGGTGTGGAAAGCACATTTCTCCCCTTTGGCAAACAGATGGTGCTATTGCAGGTGCTTTAACACGTGGTCCAGGTATGTTGGGGAGTAGATCAAGATATCATCTATGTACACCACTACGTACCTCCCCAACATATCCCGGAACACCTCATTCAGGAATGCCTGGAATACCGCAGGCGCATTGGCTAGCCCGTACGGCATCACCATAAACTCATAGTGGCCCATGCTGAATGCTGTCTTCCATTTGTCTCTCTCCCGGATACGCACAAGGGTGTACGCGCTCCGGAGGTCCAGCTTCGTGAAGACGTGCCCCCCTTAGCTGCTCTATGGCCAATGGGACGATGGGCATCGGGTACCAGTATTTGGTGGTGAAGGCATTGAGTCCCCTGTAGTCGTTACATGGCCCCCCGTACTTCTTCTTCACAAAGAAACAGCTGTCTGAAGCAGGGGAGGTGGAATGGTGGATGTGCCCCTGCTCCAGCGTCTCCTTGGTGTAGGTCTCCATAGCGTCCGTTTCGGCCACAGAGAGCAGGTAGATCTTGTTCCTAAGTGGCACGGCCTCTGGCAGGAGGTCAATGACGCAGTCCCATGAGCAGTGAGGAGGGAAACACCCCGCTTAGATCCGCGTACTCCTGCGGGATGTTGAATATAAACACAGCTAATCAGTGATTGGAAACAGGTGTGCCCTCGGCATGCGCTGCTGCCATCACGCTCCTGCCAGTGACTAGTACACCGGCGAGGTGGAGCACCGGAGAGGAAGGGGAGCCACTGTGCTATGCGGAGCAGACGTTACAGTGGGCATGTTCTGGAACATACCACTTGTTCTGCGATCAAAAATGATAAACAGCTAAGAAACAATCTTAGGTCTGTCAAGCTAGTAGTTCTGTTGATCTAGGCACTTTTTCTAAAAGAGGGTAGCTGGGTGTCGGTGGGAGGAAGAAAAATCACAAAGAGAATCTGTTATTAAACGTATTCATACATTTGGTTTGCTATTCCCTGAGTTCCTGGAAGCAGTACCGGAGAAGTATATCTTACAGGCTTATCAGACACTTATACTGCAATGATAATATCGCATTAATTGATTGCACCTCACTCTGTCGTGTCCTTGCTACTGTTATCAACATTCTACAGATGTTGCAGCAATATTTATGGTCAAAATTTAAACACAGCCTGATTACTCTAGTTTAGATTGCAATTGGGGCTTGAAACATAAATAAATTACTAAAGTAGGCAAATATTTAGTAGCGAAAAACTTTTCCATCAAGTGTATTTAGACAGATGGCAATGACCAAATCTTCATCAGTGCCCATTGAGGATGCATTGATGCAAATTCAACAGTGTCTGTGTTCTGATTTTTGTACTATCCGTGCTAGTTATTACAATAACAATACAGACATTGAATACACCCTCACAATTTCTACCATACACAAAATATTGTATTTCACTAAAGATAATCTGCTAAAGAATAGAGATCTGCTAAAGATAAGATCACAAACATGCTACTAATTTCAGCCAATTTTTATACCAACTCACATACATGCTCCTCAGCACTGAACCGCCACATTTTGCTTTATTTAGTTTTTCAAAATAAATGGTAAGTAGCAGCAAATTCTAGTAGCCCAAAGTAGCTCAAGTAGCTCAACTATGGCTTGGCTGTAGTGTTTATTCTGTGTTGCTGGATCGTTCGTGCTCCCAACAGCAACGTGAGGAAACTCACCATGCTTTTCAGAAAATACCAAACACTAGTCTTGTGAAACTATTTAAAGGATTACGGAGGATGCCCCTATTATTATGAAAAACAAGAAGTTGCAACTCTGCTATGCTGTGTAGGCTCCAACCTGGCTCCAACACTGATCTTGCAGGGGCCTTTAGGGTGTAAAGGGCAGTTGAAAATGCCCTCTGTGCTAATTAGGATGTCACACTCAACCTTTGGGTGAAATGCCATATTTTTGGGTCACCTCAATGTTAATGGACCGCAGCCCAGGTCTCTGTTGTTGAACCTAGACTGTAATTGACTTCTGATAAAATAATAGTCAGTGTCATCAATGGCGACTGCCACTGTTTAGAAAAAAGCAGAAGGGACCTGATAAATTGGAGATTTTCAACAAACAAGCTACAGAATGATAGATGACAGAGGGAAGCAATATACTTGTAACTTCTCGTGAACTTGGTATGAAAAAAACATTGCTGTTTGGATGCACTATTCGGGAACATTGAGTTCCCCCTGAATGGCAAAACTAACTTTAGCAAAGCTAACATGACAATACAGCTGGACAGTTGGCTAACATACATTAATATACACAACCTGGTCTGGAGGAATCGGCACATCACAAGTTATAGACTGTCAAATTCTTAGGAACTTGTGAGCTGCCCTTGGTGGAAACTAAAGAATCAGATAATCCAGGAGGGTATTTACAGTACTGTGGATTTTGTGGGATATTCCGGAAACTGCATTTAATGAAAGACATGAAATGAGCTCCAGGACTACATTAACACAACGATGAAAAGTAATATCCATTTATTCTATTCAGTTCAGAGTAGTGAGAAATCTTTGTTGCAGCTTCTTTTTGTGAGTTATTAGCATTTTTGCACTCAAGTCGTGATGCAAGAGGTACTCCCATGTTTCTATTTTGACCAACTTTTTCAGCTACCCTAACTCGATTGACAGTGAAGTAGCTAGCAATTATTTGAACATAATTTCTAAAACAAGTTCTCTTCTGATTTGTAATCAAAAGCTAACCAGTTGGCTACATTTACGTTAGCCATGCGTCTACTAAGGTTAGCCAGCCATGGATTTTGAGAAGAGGTATTGACTTATTGATACTGCTAAGTTGCACATTATTGACATTATGTGATGACATTTTACACAATCATTTTACACAATCACATTTTATAATCATTAATACAAGAATAAACCAAACTACAAGTAGAACCTCCCTGATACAAGGCTGGTACCCTGTTCTGTGTAGTTTCTCCCAAACAATCACATACATAACTCTAAGTGTCTCTAATTCTACATTAGCATTTACATTTCATGTGTATTGTGCATACACTCCATTCATGGGTGACTTCATACAGTAGGAAGGTCCTAATTTCAGAACTTCAAAATGGCTTCTATCGATACTCTGAGGTCACATTCCACAAAGATTGATTAGACTATTTATCCAGCTAATGGTGTATACATGTCTGTTGAAATAAAAATAATTTGACACTGTCACTACCACTCAGCGAATTAGGTTGACACAACTGTCGACCTTGACAAAAGTGAGAGGGAAAGTGTTTGTGTGTTGCCTTGCACAGTTCAGTTTCGCTCCATGATAGACTTGTCTTCCCTGGTTGTCTGACCTTACAAGGACCCCTGTCACTGTGAGGCATGATAAAGAACTACACTACCGTTCAATAGTTTGGGG
The DNA here is from genome assembly GCA_016801175.1 of Esox masquinongy. Taxonomy (NCBI): domain Eukaryota; kingdom Metazoa; phylum Chordata; class Actinopteri; order Esociformes; family Esocidae; genus Esox; species Esox masquinongy. The sequence goes on along the minus strand of JACXGI010002083.1, from coordinate 59,360 downwards.
TCAATTAGACATTTTCAAAAGAAAGGCACATTTTCTGTCCATTAAAATAACATCAAATTAACAAAATACAGTGTAAACATTATTAATGTTGTAAATGTCTATTGTTGCTGGAAACAGCTGATTATTAATGGAATTTCTATATAAGCATACAGAGACCCATTATCATCAACCACCAGTCCTGTGTTCCAATGGCACCTTGTTTGCTAATCTCAGGTTATCGTTTTAAAATGCTAATTGATCATTAGAAAACCCCTTTGCAATTATGTTAGCACAGCTGTTAACTGTTGTGCTGATTAAAGAAGCAATAATACTGGCCTTCTTATGACTAGTTGAAAATCTTGCGCATCAGCAATTGTGGGTTCGATTACAGGCTCAAAATGTCCAGAAACAAATAACCTACTTCTAAAACTCATTGGTCTATACTTGTTCTGAGAAATGAAGGCAATTCCATGTGAGAAATTGCCAAGAAACTGAAGATCTCATAAAATGATGTGTACTACTTACTTCACAGAACAGTGCAAACTGGCTTGACCAGAATTGAAAGAGAAGTGGGAGGGCCCGATGCACAACTGAGCAAGAGGACAAATACATTAGTGTTTAGTTTGAGAAACAAGGACCTCACAGGTCCTCAACTGGCAGCTTCATTAAATAGTATCCGCAAAATACCAGTCTCAACGTCAAGAGTGAAGAGGCGACTTCGGGATGCTGGCCTTCTAGGCAAAGTTGTAAAGAAAAAGCAGCATCTCAGACCGGCCAATAAAAAGAAAAGATTAAAATGGGCATAAGAACACAGATACTGGACAGGTGAACATTGGAAAAAAAGTGTTAAGGCCAGACGAATCAAAAAAAGTTTCAGATGTTTTGATCATAAATAAGAACATTCATGAGACGGTCAAGCATGGTGTAGCGTCTGTCAAGCATGGTGGAGGCAATGTGATGGTCTGGGGGTGCTTTGGTGGTGGTGAGGTAGGAGATTTGTATAGGGTTGAACGGATCTTGAAGAAGGAAGGCTATCACTCCATTTTGCAGCACCATGCCATACCCCGTGGACTGCACTTGATTGGAGCTAATTTCCTCCTACAATAGGACAATAACCCAAAACAGCTCCAAACTATGCAAGAATAATGTAGGGAAGAAGCTGTCAGCTGGTATTCTGTCTATAATGGAGTGACCAGCGCAGTCACCAGATCTCAACCCTTGACCGTATGGTACGTACGAAGTGCCCATCAAGCCAATACAACTTGTGGTAGGTGTTTCAGGAAGCATGAGGTGAAACCTCTTCAGATTACCTCAACAAATTAACAGCTAGAATGCCAAATGTCTGCAAGGCTGTAATTGTTTGTGTCAAAGAATCCTCTATTTGCAGCAAAGTATGAAGGACACAATTATTATTTGAATTAAGAATCACTATTTCAAATCTTGTCAATAACTATATTCCCTATTCATTTTGCTATATTTCCTATTCAAACTAATTTCATTAATGTTTTCATGGAAAACCAGGATATTTCTAAGTGTCCCCAAACGAATAGTATTGTACATGTTTTAATTGTGGTTAATGTTGTACTTCTAATAAGGCAAGACAGTTGAGCTATGTTTAAGAGGCCCACGGGTGGCCCACGGGTACACAACAACATTAGCGATGCAAACAAAAGTTGCAAACACAACAACTTTAACACTTGAACCGCCAGGCCTTTTTACCCCTATAACCGCCAGAGCCGAATGCCGTTTGGCGTCATTAGCATACGAATCGTCCCTATTAGCATGGACATTCTTCTCCGCAGCATCACCATCCAGCCAGAGCATCAGTTAATCTACTGAGTCGTTATCAAACTATATAGAAGTCTAAAAAATATTGAATTACAGAATTTGTCTGTTTTAAATGGTTAATGAATTTGAAAAATACAAGAATGTGTTTGTATTGAAGGTCTTATCATACTAAAAAAAACGACTAAAAAAAGAATACATAGAAAAAGACAAGGTCCGAAATGATTTCATTGCCAATGCATAGCTCTAGTCTCATAGATTACTGGCATATAATATTTTTCTATGGGTGACATCAATAAGTTATCGAAAAACCGAGAGGAGCTACTAGAAAAAGACGAGGTCCGAAATTAATAGGCTGTGAATGGCGCACATTTGCAGGTTTCTCCCGCGGGTTGTAGTGGGGCTATCGAGCTGATTTCAACGCCAATGCATAGCTCTAGTCTCATAGATTACTGGCATATAATATTTTTCTATAGGTGACATCAATAAGTTATCGAAAAACCGAGAGGAGCTATTAGATAAAGAGGAGGTCCGAAATTAATAGGCTGTGAACGGCACGTCTTTGTAGGTTTCTCCCGCGGGGATGTAGTAGGGCTATCAGGTTGATTTCAACGCCAATGCATAGCTCTAGTCTAGATTATTGGCTTATAAGATTTTTCTATAGGTGACATGAATAAGTTAACAAAAAACCAAGAGGAGTTAGTAGAAAAAGAGGAGATACCGTTGGAATTTCGTTTTGGGAATAATTATTTAGCCTAATACATTTGGCTTCAGTAAAATAAGCAGAGAAAATTCAAAGAGAGACGATAGGATGTGTGTGCGATTGTTTCTCTTTCCCTCCTAAGATAATGTATATTTACATTTTCGATTTACATCTGATGAATTAGCCTACACAATAAGCTGAATCTCCTATTGAAAAACGGTAACCCATGTGATAAGTAGCCTATATCATTTGTATTATGTTTCAATAATAGACTAATTAAGTTTTCATTCATCTGGGAGTATCGCGCATTCATCCATTGACGTCATGCATTCAGCGAGGGGTGTTTAGCACCTGGGTACCATTTGGGTACCAGCGCTAAGTGGCGTGGACTGTTGGCGGCTTAAGTCGGAAAATAGGGTAAAAAAACAGGTAAATAGTCTCTAAATAGTTTTCTGTTCATCAGTTTAGAATTCTGACAACGGAACAATGTAATATACGCCTACTTAGGAAAATTCATGGAAGGAGGAGGGTGTAGCTTTCAAAATGGAAGTTTTATTTTAATTACAAACTCAAACGCCAATTGGCGTAGGCATTTGGCGGTTCTAGTGTTAACACAACACAACAACATTAACAAAAATTAAACATTTATAAAAACACTGCATTTCAGAAAACAATCAGCATTAACTCACAACACAGTAACATTGGGTCACACCACAGCAGCATCAGCCCAGAACACAACAGCATTAGCCCAAAACACAACAACATTTGCAGAAACGATGCATTTCAAGTTGCTCACAACAGAAGTGCTCCAGACCACTAGGGGCAGTGCCAAGTGAATTAGTTGGGTTTCCAACAAAATATACATTTCACTTCATACCGAGGGACTGATTCACATTATTGTTTTCATTATTATTATCGTGAACACTTATCAGACTACTTTTTTTGCAATGAGTAAGTTTACATTTCTGCCCTGCGAAGGAGGTAGTAATGAACATTGATGGTGGTACCTAAAAAAAGTGTGGTTCCTACCGTCGTCGCATGGAATATTCATATTCAAAACAGACCTGGTGTTTGGGAAAGGCGACAGAAACCCCCTGCCCCTACGGAGGAAGACGAACGAGGAGAAAAATCTTCGCTATCAACGATGGACTGTGCAGTTTCTGATCCAATCTAGACGCATGATTAATGTGCAGGCCCTGATTCCGCCACCCTGGATATGGCCTTAATAATGGCGAACCAGGAGCAAGCAAGAGAAATTCAGGATCTACAAACAAAGCTGGAAAACCTGACAACACAACACCACTTTCGTGTACAGTGTTTTTTCTGGGATCTGATGAAGACATAGGTTTTTACACAAGGTACAGTAATTGTTTATTATCCAGCAATCCCAAAGTCCTCCTGTATCTCCTGTGTTATTCAAAACTAGGACACCAAATCTACCCAAAAGTAAGCCTATTCAATGAATATTGTCTTAGTATTAGTTATGCACTGCAGTGTTTAAACTCTTTAAAAAAATTGAATTGCAGTAAAACAAGAAATGTATAATAAATATCTGAAAGAATCAGGATGTTAAGACTAATATAGGCTGCAAAATTAGCTAGGTCAAGTGAAGTTCAAGTAACCAGACAGCTCATTGTCATCCAAAGCTATTTGGTCTTCCTTAAAGCAAATAATCCTGGTCTGTTTCCTTCTGTAGATTTGCAACCTACACCCTCCTTGTGGCATTCTGGGATTTGATTGAGGTCAGCAGACAGAGTCACCAGTGCAAACACGTCTGAGATAAGTGTTCCTTGACAAAAAGCAGTAAGTGACAACTCGATTGAATACAGTACAGGAATGTTTATCATACTGTTATTTTTCCTTGTTCCTTGTGTTAAAATCTTTTATTCTTCACTTTATTTGTGTGTTATGGACCTAACCCAGTGCAAGGGGAATAAAGCTCTGGAAAAAATTAAGAGACCACTCCTAATTTTTCTTAAATCAGCATCTCTGCATGTATGGCAGCCATTCCATTCCAGTGTCTGTTAAATTCCAACACAGGCACACCTCATTTTACTTATAATGAGGTACTGATTAAGTGATTACCTGAACCAAATCTAATTTATCAAGGAAAAGTATAAAAACCACTGCTGTGGTCATCACTATCCTCTTGCAATAGGACCAGCTGGATGGCAAAAACACTGCAAGTAGTAGTATTTTTTTTTTTGAATAAAAAAATAACTATTCAGCATGACAAGAGTTGAAAAGAAAAGCTTTGAGTGAGGAAAAGAAGGGTTCAATTCTGGCTTTACTGGCAGAGGGATACAGTGAGCGTCAGGTTGCTTCCATCCTGAAAATTTCAAAGACGGCGGTTCATAAGAACAAGGTCAAGCAACAGACATTGGGGACAACAAAGCTACAGACTGGCAGAGGGCGAAAACGACTGTCCAATGACCGAGATGACCGTAAACTCATTTGAATGTCACTCAACAACCGTAGGATGACATCAAGTGACCTACAAAAAGAATGGCAAACAGCAGCTGGGGTGAAGTGCGTGGCGAGGATGGTTCGAAACAGGCTCCTAGGGGCAGGTCTGAAGTCATGCAAAGCTAGAAAAAGCCCTTCATCAATGAGAAGCAAAGAAGAGCCAGGCTGAGGTTTGCAAAAGACCATAAGGTTTGGACTGTAGAGGAATGGAGTAAGGTCATCTTCTCTGACAAGTCAAATTTTCAGCTTTGCCCAACTCCTGGTGGTCTAATGGTTAGACGGAGACCTGGATAGGTCTACAAGCCACAGTGTCTCGCACCCACTGTGAAATTTGGTGGATGATCGGTGATGATCTGGGGATGCTTCAGCAAGGCTGGAATCGGGCAGATTTGTCTTTGTGAAGGACGCATGAATCAAGCCAAGTACAAGGTTATCCTGGAAGAACACCTGCTTCCTTTTGCTCTGACAATGTTCCCCAATTCTGAGAATTGTTTTTTTCCAGCAGGACAATGCTCCATGCCACACAGCCAGGTCAATCAAGGCGTGCATGGAGGACCATCAGATTAAGACCCTGTCATGGCCAGCCCAATCTCCAGACCTGAACCCCATTGAAAATCTCTGGAATTTGATCAAGAGGAAGATGGATGGTCACAAGGCATCAAACAAAGCTGAGCTACTTGAATTTTAGTGCCAGGAGTGGCATAAAGTCCCCCAGTAGCAATGTGACAGACTGGTGGAGAGCATGCAGAGACACATGAAAGCTGTGATTAAAAATCAGGGTTATTCCACCAAATATTGATTTCTGAAGCCTTCCTAAGTTAAAACATTAGTATTTTGTTGTGGAAAAATGAATGTGAATTTGTTTTCTATACTTTATTTGAGGTCTGAATACAAATGCATGTTTTTTTGGTTATTTTAACCAGTTGTTATTTTCTACAAATAAATAATCTAAATGACAAGATTTTTATTTGGAATTTGGGAGTAATGTTGTTAATAGTTTTATAGAATAAAACAAAACTGTTTATTTTACTCAAACACATACCTATGAATAGTAAAACCAGAGAAACTGATAATTTTGCAGTGGTCTCTTAATTTTTTCCAGAGCTGTGTGTATATATGTATATATAGTAACAATGTTAAAATACGTGATGGTTGTTGTTTTTTGTCTTTGCTTTGGGATACCCATTTAATTTGGGATTAAATGGGTATTGTTAAACCAATTAGTTGAAACTCCACGGATCTTGAAAGTACGTACTGTTTTGTTTATAGTAAGATAGTATGCCAGTACTGGGACCGATTGGGACATACTACCTCGTCATAAAACTGTCTCTCGACATTAGATAATTTTGTCATGCATTAACAGCATGCCAAGTTTGAATATTTAGCTAGACACTATTAAGCATTGTGCTTAACTGACTAACGTTTCTTATGAAGTTTACTTCCACCACAAATAAAATCTATTAACTGTATGGCTTTTGCCACCGGCCGTTTTAATAGCTTATTAGCCAGGATTAGGCCTACTAGTATCTTACTACTTGAAATAGTCGTAAGTATTGAACAATTGCTAGTGAGACAGAAGACGAACTTTACACCGTCAAAGCAATTTTATTTCATGGCACAACGATGTTCGCTTTTCTTTAATTCGTGAATGACATTAAAGAAATCCGCGGGGGCCTTAAAAAGTCTTAAAGAGTCTTAAATTCACAAATCTCAATAAAAGGTCTTCAAAGGTCTTAAATAGTCTTAAATTTAGTTTGCAAAGGTCTTCTATTTTGCGGGACTACTAGCAGTTGAAATAACATTAAATATTATCAAAAAATATATTTTTTAAATAAAATAAATTAGTATGAGACTGAATATTTTTTGCGTGCCTTCCAGGACATAAAATTGCCATCTGACATTGTGATAGGTCTTAAGTGGCGCAAAAAGTAAATGCGCATGCAGGACTCATCTCATTGGCTGGCCCATGTGTGTGTGCTGTCACTGCTGTGTATTCAGTTGGAGACTTCAGCCCTTATCCCGGATCGCATCTTTTGTAGCTAGCTGCTACTTAAAATAATAGGAAAGTGCAAATTTAATGAGAAGTGGTCGGATAATCCAGAGTACTTCTGGTTAAAAAAAGTTCCAGGAAATGTCGTTGAAGGGCATTGCGTTTTATGTAGTAAAACGTTCAAGCTTGGGACGATGGGAGTTAAAGCTTTGGAATCGCATTTGAAAAGCAAAAAATATAAGTCATTTATGAGAGCCCGTGAGCAGACACCTATTCTTGGCATAGCTCATTACTGGTTTTCCCGTCTGCAAGCTCCGAGACGGCTAGCAACATGACTGTGGTAGCAACATCATCTGTGCAGGGGTCCTGAGGAGCTATTGTGGCTCGACGCCAACGCTCAAAGCTGAGGTGATATGGGTTCTGAATACGGTCTCTGGTCACCAGTCATATACCTCGAACGAAGGAATTGAGCAGAACTTTAAGACCATGTTTCCCGATTTCATAACTGCCGCCACATTCTCATGTGGGAAAGATAAGACTTCATATAGCTAAATTTGGCCTGGCACCGTTCATAAAAGAAGAAATGACACGTCAAATCAATGAGGCCACCTGCTTTGTTGTCATGTTTGATGAAAGCCTGAACAAAACAACAACAAAAAAACAACTAGTCCTTAATGTGCATTATTGTGTGGATGACCACATCCAGTCCAGATACTTTGGATCGCAGTTCATGGGCCATGCAACAGCGGCGGATTTACTCAAACATTTCAAAGTAAAAGTACCTAGCTCTTAATTAATGGATTACGCTACTAGCAGTTTTTAAATTATGAATTAGTTTTCTGAAGTGGCAGATTGTGGCCAGCTGTATAAACTAGCATCACCTTGTAAATAGTTAAAGAGGTGTTAATGTTGTAGAGTAATGCTCTCAGTCATTGGTAATAATGAGTCTTTGGGGCATTGTTATTGCTATGGAGGACCAAAGGGGTCAAAATGAAATAATTAAATATATAAGTAATGAATTAAAACAATCCATTATTTTAAGTGGCACATTAATGGCTCGTTTCTGGGTGTTCAGATAGGATTTTGCAGCATTATCGGTTGTAATGTTGTACTGTTATAGCAATTTATCAAGTTTGTATGAGGAAATTTCTGGCAAAATCACTATTATTATGTACAGATCCTAGTATGGCAATAGAAATGCTAAAACAAATGAAAATGCTGGTCGTAACTGCCAGTGCAATCGTTAGGCCTGGGCTTCTGGGGCTATTGAGGCCAGGGTCTTTTTGGAATAGCCTCAGATCTTCGGGGCTGCAGCTGGATGCTATTGGGATCTTTTGATTATCCCAATTCCAAATATAAAATGAAGATGTCTGCTTGTTTTTGAGCTGACATTAATGCAGATGGAATGGGGCTAAGAAACAAACTCTAAGAGAGCAGACGTTTTCGTAACGCCTGCTTTATTTCAATTTCGCAGGGTTGTTACAGTACTTGCTAAACAGAGTATCAGGCTTGTTTCAGCAACGCAGTGCACCTGTTTTGGCAGTGTGACTTGTGAAGGAAGCAAATCAGTGTTACGTGTAGCGGAGAATAACAATAAAAATATTCCATCCAATGCTTTAGTTCGCTTGATATTCGCTACACATACGTGTAGTGCTAACGCAAGCCATAGCAAAAGACAGACTCATCCAGATGGTTCCCACCATACTGTCTAATGTGGTTATGTATCCCGGGGGCATTCACATTGGCTAATAGGAATGTCACTATTCATAGTTATACATTGCTCACCCATTGAAATAAACCAAACTTTCTCAACACAGTTTTGAACATTGCTAGTGAGCAAATGTATAAACAGACAAATCAAGCGCAACTAATCCATCTAAATCCTGTTTGAATTCCCAAAAGCGAGCAACTGTTGGTGAAGCTAGTGTCACTGGATTAGCATATCAGCAGCTAAAGACCACCCACTTGCATTGATTGACATATCCCTTGTGATCATGAAACACGCAATGAAATACGGCATTAAACGCTGGAATATGTCATTAAATGTTTAAATATGCCATTAAATGATGAAATACACCAGGGAATTGTGAAATAGGTCACAATATTATGAAAAAGGCAATGATATTATGAAATACATCTTATGATGAAAAAAAATATTTGGAAATACAATGTATTACTATGAAATATCATACCATTATTTTTAAAAGGGGCATTATAAAAAATATTTCATAATAATGTGCCACTTAAAATTACAGATTTATTTATATATTTAATTATTTCATTTTGAGGCCTCCATATTTTGCCTCAAAATGTTTCACTCAATATGTACAATTCATTTGTGATAGTTTGTCATGATAGCATCCAGATAAATGTAGAAATGTTTTAGAAACATATCTATTTCTACCTGCAATAAAAGAGACTCAATGCCTTTAAAAGAAGGGACTGAAAAGTTTAAATGTAACATTTCTTGGCAATTGTGTATATACATGCACTTTTTACAACTTAAAACTTTGTTTTCTATTCCCAGGAGTGTGCACCTTGACTTGCATAAGATGACGTCTGTCTCTATGGACGGGCCCAGTCTTAACTGGAGGTTCTTCGAGATGCTGCAGCAGGAGCAGACAGAACAGTTTGGAGGTGCCCAGCTTGCTGTGGTTGGTAGCTGTGGCCTCCATACTCTCCACAATGCTTTCAAGTGTGGATTTACAACGTGGCAGACAGAGAAGCCTCTCAGGGCATTGCATACCATTTTCCATAATGTACCTGCCAGAAGAGAAGACTTCTGCTCTCCGACCCAGTCAACAGTCTTTGCTCTGCCATTTTGTGGCCACCGTTGGGTGGAGAACTTGCCAATGGTTGAGAGGGCGCTAGCCATCTGGCCGATGATGAAGTACGTAATGCCGTCACCACAAAGAGGCTCCCTAACCCTGGTACTTCCTCCTATGACACCACTGCAGAAGCAATAATGGATCCTCTTATCCCTGCAGAGTTGCATTTCTTCATGGCACTCTCAAGGAACTTCACACCCTTTCTTACCAAGAACCAAACAGATGACCCTGTGATGCCATTTATTGGCAACGACCTGGCTGAGCTGCTGAAGGTAATGATTGTCTTATTGCACTGTGCAATTAAATGTAATCATGTTATACTAATGTGTAGCCTATAGTACCGTACTACATTAGTGGCTTATGAATGAATGTTTATTTATTTTCATAGTGAATTGATATTAGTTTGTGCAACTTTTTTTGCTGAGGCGATTCATTAAGAGAGAACTTATCCATGGCCTCACACCTCTGCAAATGATCCGGCTCGATGTCACTGACAAGAAGTGTAGGGTCTGCCCAATGAATGTCGACATTGGCATTGGAGCAGAGGCTGTTATAAAAGTATGTGTGTTATGATCAGGTAATGGAATCATTACCTGAGCCATCTTTGTAACAGGGTGCAGATAATGGAATCATTTTTGTTGCATAAAAAGTTGTTTAGCCCCATTCTCCTCCCTGTCAGGAACTCCAGCAGCAGAGTAGTCACAGCATAGGAGAGCTTTCTGTCCTTGAGTTCAGAAAGAATTGCATTGAGGGTCTATCCAGCATAGTGAGGAAAGTTCAGAAGAGCCCCTTGAAATACCCCACTGCGAGGAAGATGGCCTCCCTTAACCCAGCTATCATCTACTCAGATCCAGACTGGTGCCAGGGCAAGATGAAGTGTCTAGTGCAAAGGTTTCTCCAACACAAGCAGTGGTCACGTGGCATCTCTGCATGTACATATTACATTAAAAATCAGTTTAGAGAGTTTGAAATTCGGTATCCAATGTCAGAAATGATATCGATATAAATAAACTAGGAAACATTTAAACAACTCAAACTAAACACGGTAGTGAAAAATATATATGCAATATAATTTTAAATTATACTTATAGTGATATTTTTCTGTCACATTTTCTACAGATGATGTGATTTTCCAACAATTTGGACAGTTTATTTCCCTGGAGGCGAGAAGTGAGAAATTTCTCTCCTTCCAGCCCATGCAGATGAGGCTAAATGTATTCTTGCATTCCTTTCTCAGCCAGCCGTACCCTGAGCTCTGGGGTTTTTGCCAAAAACCTCTACTCTTGTCGCATGGACAAGCTACTGTTGAGAGAGGGTTTTCCATTAACAAAGAAAAGGAGAATCATGCTTGAGGTGACTGAAAGCCTGGCCCGAGATACAGACAGGTTTGCAGAACAAGCAGAGGGAAAGGCCAGCAGTCTGATGGCACAGCACATCTCCAAGTCCAACACACTGTGTTGCTCCTGTATATTTACCGTGCTTCATTTCATTTAAATTGCACCAATGAGTTTGAATAAAAATGTATTTACCTTATGTACCTATTGAAATTTATTTTGCTTTTATGAAACTGGTATTAAATTTGAAGTAGTATTAAAAAGCCTTAAAAAGTCTTAAATTTAACCCAATGAAACCTGCAGATACACTGATATTACCCCAAAAAGCATGCATGGATGCGTACTTCGAAAATCCTCCAGAAATAGTTGCAGTATAACCGTAAACAGTTTTATTTTAGGCTTACTAGAAAGTAGCTACTGACGCTTGTAGCCAGTGAAGTTTTTGTCTATCCTGAACAAATCTTAATGCATACTTTGTTCGGTCCGTGGCGACGATCAAACACCAGTCACCTAAATGGCAGTCCGCGTCTCTAACCACTACACTATTTAACAATGGGTAGTCAGTCACTCACTCACTCACTCACTCACCCAGACTCATTTGCTCTCCTTGGCTGGCTCCGCTTACGCGGTCCAGCAAAAAATGTTTTTGATTATATTGATTAATGATTTGTCATATCAAAGTTATCCGGAGAAATTCATAGTTTACCCACCTTTTTTACCACTACATCACTATGAACATGACTATGACCATTTGCAAATAGTCAGACCAGGGGCCTCATGTATCAATCGTGAGTACGCACAAATATGTGCGTAAACCATCCGTACGCCAGTTTTGACGCAAAAGTTGGCATTTATTAATGTTGAACTTGATGGGAAAGTGTGCATATCTCTACGCAAATTTCAACCCATGCGTATGCACAGTCTAGCGGTTAAACTGAAGAAATACCATGCTATTTCGGAAAAGCTGGTAGAGGAATGGCAACTGATACACATGGGAAAAATCTTGTCAATAGAAATATGAATAGCCTACAGGAATGCGCAAACTGTTTCCTGCAACATCGTAGGCTTATAGGCTACGGATGTAGCAAGCATCAAAACCCTACAGCCTGTAGCTGATCCAAAAACTATATCTGCATGAAAAGGCCTGTTTCGGAGTGTGTCCATACAAGTAAAGATCTTTGTAATGGTGACAGGTAAAAGGCCAGTACAGAGAAGTCGCAATATAAAATGATTTTACCCAGTTGTAAGAAGTCAGCTCTTGACATTGCTGGAAACTACTCAAACTTTGCACATGCAAATTAGTTCTTAACACGTGTCTTTTGTCCTCATTCTAATTTCAACAGTTTACACTCAGCAGGCAACCTAAAGTTAAAAAGCAGTATAGTTAAAAGTGTTGTACTTTTGGACATAAAGTCTTACAGAAATAGTTCATTGAAGTGAAAATGGATCCAGTTATTTTAAAATGTTGATAAATATAATTTAAATCCAATAAGTGTATCCATTTTAACACACTGAAATATATATATATATAGTACATTATCTGGTTCTAAAATAATATTTTTATTGTTTACAAGTATGTGGCTGTTTACCATGACAACAAAGGAAAAATAAAATAACAAAGGAGTAATTGAATAAAAGCCTTTATAAAAAGGCTGGTTGAGGATTCAGAATCACAAGAGGTTTGATGTTATATTGCAAAATTCAAGAAACAATGTCAGCTGAACAATGGCAAGATCCTTGTTTGGATATAATAATGTAAACAAAAGAACTCCCGCACAGTCTGCGTAACATGCAATTAGAATTTAATAACGTTTCGGTACCAAGATTTCAACAGTTTATACTGTTGGCAACCTAAAGTTGGTACCGAAACGTTGTTATTAAATTCGTATTGCAAGTTATGCAGACTGTGTGCGGAAGTTCTTTTGTTTACTTGAATCAACTTTTGATCTTCTCCAACGCACCTGTCGATCTACAGGTGTGCAAAAGTTTGGTTTCTCAATGAATATAATAATGTGAAAACCCTATGCAGATCCTCTCTATCTTCATTTGATATGACATACAGCTTTATATGGGGAAGGCAAATAATATCAGAAGTAATTGCAAATGAAACACTGGTCAGTTGGTTATTCTCACTCTTTTCAGTCTCTATTGATTTCCTCTCTGCTTTTGTCTTAGCTTGTGTCCACAAACTTCTTTGCACTTTGTGCACACTGCTGCATTGGCCAGTTTCTCTGTTGGCGATCATCTGCCTTGCGTTTTGACATTATAGAGATTTGACTCAAGTCTGTCATTTGACTGGACTCAAGTCCGTTAGAGCAAATTACGTTTAAGGTGTTAAATAAATAAAAGAGCGGAGATGACACACTGTTTTCCGATTATGGCTCAAAACCGGACGGTACAGACTCGGCACAGACTATATGTTTCGATGGCCAATCAAATTAATGGAAGTAGGAGGGCGTAGTGATGGAAAACTAAATAACCCAATCTGGCGACGAAAACCAGGAGTGAGGGTGTGACGATTTTCAATGGCCAGTGAAATTAAGAGGATTGGAGTTCACTACAACCCCGCTTCTTTTTTAAACTTACGAGAAAGTTTTACTTCGCAATTGTGTTTTACTGGTGGTTGTAATCAAAGTGTAACATTTCAGTAAAGCGTCGATAATGCATTCCAGCGATTTCTATTCACCAAGCCATGTAAATGGCTATTGAAAATGCGACAATAGTTCAAGGCAGTCCAAGTAATTTTGTGACTACAAATCAAGGTAAGAGTCGACTAAGAGCTTACATTATTAGCTAGCAGTACGTTCGGTTGTTTTGTGTTAGAGATATCTAGCTTGCTGGGTACCGTTGTTACATACAGAAAGCAATATTAAGTGCATTGTAACTAGGTAACTAACCCTAGTAAAACATATAGAAATATTTATACACATACATACCTAGCAAATTAGCCAGACTATTGACTATTTTTAACAGCTTGCTTGACGGAAGGCCCGGTGCCTGGTCTTTGTTTGGAATAATGTACAGATAATACATTTGCATGATGGATGTGGCCACCAAACACTTATTGATTTATTTCTTTTGAAATTTTTTTTTTTTTAAAGAAATGTAAATTCACATTCACCTTTCATGTGGCCTATACTTTTCATCCTCGTCAGCAGTATTGTGTAGGTCCCGGACCGCACACTATGAAAATGGGGTAAATCCTGGCAATTAGAAAATGATAAAAATTCTAATAAAATTACAAACCGCACAAATCTAACATAGGTACTGTAGTTAAACGTTCAACTTACAGATGTTTTGGCCGTGTTGAGTAATTAAAGACTGTAGTTCTCAGGACTGGCCTGGAATTGGCAACATTCGTAAGAGGTGTCAAGATAACTAGGACTACGAAACAGGGGTTTTTGGCGCAGTGTATTAGAACCAATAGGTTGTAAAACATAGCCTTTTCAGTGGGCATATCCATACAGTTTGAAAACAAGACGAACAATAGCCCCATGTGCATGTGCGTAAAGCAACGTTCAACATTGCATATTTTACTATACACTACAATATGCCGATTCATTTAAAGATGCTCACTTTTACGACCTAGAGGTGCTTAATATTTTTGAATGAGCTACAGCGTTATCACACGTTTATTTGTAATTTGACAAAGTTGACAATACATTTCAGAAATTACTTTTATTTAAAATTCTCAGTGAATGAAAATGAATATAACATAAAATAGGTTCACTTACTCACCACAAAGCAAATAACACAGCCAATAGGCCTACTCAAAATAAAAGTTATAGGCTATTGCTATGCAGCACCAAATGAAAAATGCATTCCTCTAAAATGGAACAATTATTTTAACACAAGGTCTTTCCAAGAGTCATTGATCTTCTATAAAACGTCTGAAATGTTATACAGTGAGGGAAAAAATTATTTGATCCCCTGCTGATTTTGTACATTTGCCCACTGACAAAGAAATGATCAGTCTATAATTTTAATGGTAGGTTTATTTGAACAGTGAGAGACAGAATAACAACAAAAAAATCCAGAAAAATGCATGTCAAAAATGTTATAAATTGATTTGCATTTTAATGAGTGAAATAAGTATTTGATCCCCTCTCAATCAGAAAGATTTCTGGCTCCCAGGTGTCTTTTATACAGGTAACGAGCTGAGATTTGGAGCACACTCTTAAAGGGAGTGCTCCTAATCTCAGTTTGTTACCTGTATAAAAGACACCTGTCCACAGAAGCAATCAATCAATCAGATTCCAAACTCTCCACCATGGCCAAGACCAAAGAGCTGTCCAAAGATGTCAGGGACAAGATTGTAGACCTACACAAGGCTTGAATGGGCTACAAGACCATCGCCAAGCAGCTTGGTGAGAAGGTGACAACAGATGGTGCGATTATTCGCAAATGGAAGAAACACAAAAGAACTGTCAATCTCCCTCGGTCTGGGGCTCCATGCAAGATCTCACCTCGTGGAGTTGCAATGATCATGAGAACGGTGAGGAATCAGCCCAGAACTACACGGGAGGATCAAATAATTTTTTCCCTCACTGTATATTTTCTTGGCCACATTTTGTAGGCGACTATTTCTATTATCAGATCTTGAGTTTGCAAGACAGCCTCGGCTGTACCGCCACGGCCCGGTACAGTCCTCACCAACTGACCAATTCCCTTTGATTTTATGTTTGTATTGATATGTTTCTTGAATGTGAAGTTGAAATGTTATGATTAGCCTAGCAGCAAGTTATCATTTACTGCAACCATCCCACAGCGACTTGTAGATGTCCCCATCTAGGACTTGTCCACTCAGATCTCCCCAATGATGCCAGCGATTTGCTAGTCAATGGGAAAAATATCTGTCACACTTTGCCCACCTCCTGTAGTTTGGACACTGGTTAGGAGTGCAGCAAATTGCTTTCTCGCGTCCACCTTGACTGATCCCTGACCACTTTATTATATTAACAACAGCCACGTCTTGCAATGCGGGAATATTTATGACTTCTTATCGGGCTACTTGATACGTTTTGAAAAATGACACATTTTTGAAAAATGACAGAAAATATTATTTGAAGTTCACATTATGGGAAATGTATTTTCTTGTAAGTTTTTTCTGACCGGTCTCCAACTTGCTTTGTGTATCGACTGAAATTACATAGTCAATAGGGCTAATTTGGAGACCTTATATGGGTAATTGTAGGCGTTCTTTGGCCAGAGACCGTAAGCTCGTTCACGTACGCAGAAGTATGGTATGGGTCTGATTTATCAACGGAAGCATGCGTATGTGTTGCGTACACCAGCTTGATGAATCCCGATAATTTTGTGCGCACACAAATCGTAGGATTTCCACATACGCCAGAATTTAGTTAGAAATTTACGCAAGATTGATACATGAGGCCCCAGGCCCTGATGACCTGAGGGGTCTAGAGGGTTCATACTGAGAGAGTAGGTCTGAGATGTAACTTGGCCCTGAACCTTTCAGTGATTTATAGACGAGTAGCAGTATCTTAAAATCATTTCTATGAGATACAGGGAGCCAGTGCAGAGACCTATGAATTGGTGTAATGTGTTCAGCTTTCTTGGTTTTTGTTAGAACTCGAGCAGCAGCATTCATGTCAGCATGTCAAGGTAATTACTGACTGTCAGTCACTTGTCTTTGCCACCAAAGACAGTTATTTCAGTTTCATCTATTTAGTTGAAGAAGGTTCTGCCAAATCCAATCATTGATTTATACAAGGCACTGACTGAGTGAGCCTTTGGGACCATAGTCACTAGATGAGAGCGCTATTTAAATGTGGGTGTCATCTGCATAATTATAGTAATTTTGTTGCTTTGCATGATTTGGGCTAATGGTAGCATAAGTGCTGAAATAAAGAGGCCCCAGCATAGAGCCTTGCGGAACTCCACATTTCATGCATGTTCTCTCTAATAGGCCTACATATTTGCCTATGGAGACAAATTATTCACAGTCTTGTAAAAAAGACATAAACCGGACCGTGTCATTAAGACCAACCTAGTTTTCCAATATGTCTAACACTAAACATAAGCCACCGCTTTAGCGCTTCCAAAGTAGACATAACCATGTAATTATTTCCTAGCTGTATACATCACATCACATTGTCAAGTTAGCATTCAGCCTGCACAGCATTATGACGGAACCATCTTACATGAGCCTTGGGCTGTTGATATTGTCACTCAAACACTGACTATACCAAATCATGAAGTCACTGACCAACCACAGACCAAATCACAACTAAGTTATCTAATCAGGTTTAACCAGCTAACATTGTGACACCCTGAGGGGTTGGCTGGGGTCAACAGAGAAGGCTGAATTCCTGAATTAACATGAATACAGTAGTGTTTCTACACATTGCAGTTGTTATCTGGAAACTGTAATGGAGTTCTTCAGTTGGGGATGGCAGAATAGCCCTTGAAAGTGTTTTTGGGCTATAGTATCCAGTATCAGTATCAAGAATCTCATGTCAGTGCCTGGGCCTACAGCACGCAGTACGCAACAGAACAATAACGTCCTGTTGTGTCATCATGG
Organism: Esox masquinongy; assembly: GCA_016801175.1. Taxonomy (NCBI): domain Eukaryota; kingdom Metazoa; phylum Chordata; class Actinopteri; order Esociformes; family Esocidae; genus Esox; species Esox masquinongy. The sequence continues at coordinate 41,734 of JACXGI010002083.1, read as the reverse complement.
TCTCCTCATGCCTACACTCTCATATGGGAAGATAGAAAGGGATTTTCTTTAATTACTAACGTGTGCACACACCCAGCTCCACTGTGTAAACAGTTGGTTGGCACGCATGTAAAACACCCAGGCACCAACAATATCACTTAAGTAAAAAGCAAAATAAAGATTATTTCCAACACAGTACATTGTTTATTGAGATAATGAGTGGCTTAATGGATTCCCCTGCCACTAAAACTCTGCTGGCCTTAATGTATGTTTAATCGATGCAAACAGATCGTTTCAAAAATTTGTTCTAATTTATTAATTAACAGGGTATGGTACATGTATACCGAAGGTCAACAAGTTTCTTTGATATTGGCCAACATGTGTAGGCTGAGTTTTGTTTACCGTTGTTGTAAGATAATGAGACTTCTCCAAAGCAAAGGAAATAATCATATAACAACATCCCTGATGTTTGAGCCCCCTCACAAAAGCCTTGCTGATGTTATTTACCGTCGGTAGATATCATCTGAAGTGTCGTTGACTGCAATGTCCTTGGGAGGCTGTAGAACCATAAGCCAAAGCTTGACTACAAGGGCTCTACTGAGGAACATAAATACTCATGATCCTTATCCAGACCACAGGGAACCCTTGTCTAGCAGGAAGAGACGGGTTATCATTGCTTCTCAATGTAAACAGAGACTCATCTGAGTAGACTTTAAAGGCCCATTTGTACGTTTCCACTGGGAACAATTGGAGAGGCTAATCGCGGGATTTCCTCAAGAAGGCTATACCATTAGTAATAATTGAGCGCTGTAGAGGTTGGCTGTTCAGTAGTAGACGTGTTGAGTAAGGGTCTCACTTAGGAGTGTAGGATAAAGGCCAATGTGTAGGATAAAGGCCAATTCCCTTGCCCGGAAAAAAGGTTAGGCATGCAAAATAATTATATACAGTGCTTTACAGTGTATTCAGACCCCTTTACTTTTTCCACATTTTGTTGTGTTATAGACTTAATTGATAATAAGATTGATTCATAAGTATTCAGATGCCTTATAGAAGGGCCTTTGGCAGCAATCATAGCATAAATTCTTCTTGGGTATGTCTCTACCAGCTTTACACACCTGGATTGGGGAAGTTCCTCCCATTCTTCATTGCAGATCCTCTCACGGTCTGTCAGATAGGATGTGGAGTATCAGTGATGTTCAGTGGGTTTCATGTCCGGGCTTTGGCTGGGCCACTGAAGGACATTGACAGATTTGTCCAGAAGAAACTCTAACGTTGTCTTAGCTGTGTACTATGGCTGATAAATCTTTGCGTCCGTCTCAAGTCCTTTGCATTCTGGATCAGGATTTCTATGGACCTCTGTATGTTTTGTTCAACCTTCTCTTAATTCTGACCCAGTCTCCCAGTCCTTGCTGCTGAGAAGGATCCCTATAGCATGATGATCACACCAGCATGGTTCACTGTAGGGAAGCATTAAGGACTGCAGAAGAGATTTATTTTATTACCTTCCCCAGATCTATGCCTCAACACAATTCTCTCAGAGGCCTATGCAGATTTCCTTGGACTTCATGGCTTGTTTTTTTTTCTCTGACATGCACTGCGAAGATTAGGACCTTAATTCGACAGGTCCCACAGATGGACTCCAAACAACTTCTAGAGACACGTCAAGGAGGACACAGAATGCATCTCAGCTCAATTTGGGGTGTGATGGCAAAGAGTCTGTATACTTATTTGTACATGAGACAATTCCGTTTTTCATTACTCAATTAATTGGCACAAATGTTTTAAAACGTTTTCGCTTCATCATTATGGGCTATTGTGTGTTGTTGGATGGCAACAAATTTATATGTAATCAATTATAAATGAAGTTAACTATAACACAACAAAATGTGGAACACGTGATGGGATCTGAATACATTCTGAAGGCATTTCACTGTACCTCATTCCTTTGACAAATTGAAGTGATTATATACTGTACAATTACCAGTGTAATAAAATATTTGAGCTGTCCGTCATTGCCTTTGTTTGATTTCACAGTAGTATCATTACTAATGTTAATCTAAATCCACAATACCTTGAAACAACAAAGTCCAACGTGTTATCTGCCCTCAACAGAGACCCCCAACTGTCATGTCCTGGCATGGCAGGCTGCTGTGCCAGTGAGATCCAACTCCCTTCTCTTCCTCATTTGGAGCACGAACACCTGTTTCTCATTATTGCCTTTACCTGTGTTCCTGATCGTGGTCCCTGTTTAAGTTCTTCCTTTCCTAGTGGAAGAACTTAAATCTTGTCAATCTTTGTTTGGTCCCATCCAGTCTAATGTTGTTCTGTTTTGTCCTGAGATTTAGTTTCTGATTTGTAATGTCTTAGTACTTTTATTAAACGTCCTTCATTCTCTCTGCGCATGTGTCCTGACTCATTGTGACAATGTTACACCGACCCTCCTAACAAAAGGATTCTGGCCAGTCAAGGATGATCTGTTCCACTGCTCTACTTCAGCCTAGCTAGCCAAGGAAGGCCTGCTGTTTGGAGTATCTGAGGTTTGGGAGGCCTACAAAAATGCTTTGCTGCTTTGCTCTGGGAGAGCTGTGGCTGTAAACAGTGATTAGGAGCCCCATGTTTTGTCCTTATCACTGTGTTGTGGTGACACTGTCGCCATTCCAAAGCATAGAGGATATGGAGACACCAGAGAGGAGCAAAGGGGAAATGTCTTGTATGTATTCAAGTTTTATGCGTATAGAGCAATCTCTCATTTATACATTTCTTTTTTATAAACATTTTCCACATGCAAATTGCCCCATGCTCAAGCAAATTCTGTGCCCATTTTTACTTTTGAAGTAAGTTCCTCTTCAGCTTTAGTTATTTTGGGGTCTACTCACTTTAAATAAAAGCCTTTAAATCAGGGATGTCCAATGTATCAGTGTGTCTTGAATAATACATTAAGCAAAATCTCTGGTAGTAACATTGTTTGCATGTTTTTGTCCTGTAAAGCTGTGTTGGCGACTCAGAGCGGTGTCCTTTTACTGTAAAGGATGGCACTATTTCCCAGGGCAGATTTGCCACTTGTAACGTCCTCCATTAAAAAATCAGTGGCAGTAGAACCCTGCATGTGCATGTGGAGAGAAGCACTCTGTGATTTACACACAACCTTCTGTTTATATTAAAATGGTTGGGAGTAATCTGGTGCCATTTACTATGCTTTCTGGAGGGCTGGATGACATTTTGTCTGTGTTAGGGCTACAATCGAGCAGAACCAGGAGTGAGGGGAGCCATTAAAACCATGGATGCTCACCTCAGTACTTTAAAAGACCTTTAGTGCTAGGCTGTCTGAAATTGACGATGGGATTCTAGAGAAGCCTGAGAGTAATGGGTCACCATTAGGCTTACGACCATTACTGGAGAGGTTGGGTTTGGCTGTCCCCATTTATCTGGCACCTGCCTCACCCTGTTTCCATTAAAACATGGATCTTGACTAGAATAGCCTTTCCAAAAGGATAAAGGGCATTCATTTTAAGATCCTTTTTTATGTTTCTCCAGGACATGCTGGATGGCGAAAGCCCAGCATTCACTCACATTTTGCCTGAAAAAACAATTAAAACAGAACTGAGTGAAAGTTGTGTCTCCTGCACTTTCTGAATGTTATCTGTTTTGCTTGTGCAAGCTAAAGTTGGTAAAAAAATTTTTTTAACAATTTTGAAAGCCCAGTCCACCAGATTCAGGCTGGTAGCGGCCCCAAATGATCCCCATCATCATAATCATCAAGAAGCCGTCTGTTGCACCTCACCCATGACATCCAGAATTCATAAGGGCCTTGTGGTATTCATGAAGTGTTTACAGCCTTGTTTATACCTGGAGCTACCATTAGTTATTCGTTCTGATATTGTCCACAAACCGATTGTTCCACCAAGTGTAGACAGTTGACTCATTGTGAACAGTGCTTATTAGCATAACCAGTCCAGATCATGTCAAAATCTGGACAAGATCAGAACAAAGGATGCATTTTAAGTGAAGGTATGAACAGGGTTTATATTTCCTCTTTCAGGGTGAGCAGCATAAAGTATCTAATTAGCATGTCTGGGTTGAAAATTGCTCTGTTGTCCCACAACAGCAATTTGGTCTTGTAATAAAATCAGAGAATGAACAAACTCAGATACTCATGCTTGTAGAGACAGGAGAACAAACACAGGAGTGAGTAAACAAGACCAATAGATGCAAAATAAAAAAATGAAAATGCCTAAATGTTAAGGCTGAGTTCTGCTTCCTCATTTCATTTTCCTCACCTTGCAAAATGCATGTCATTTCAGGACATCAAGCTGTGAGATAATTAGTTAATGTATGGTTTGAGGAATTGAGGTGTTCTGGAAAATAAATAGACTAACTGCGTTAACTGTATTATGTTTCTGGAGGATGGCACTTTGGTGAAAAAATATTCCACCTCTGGAATTTCCGTAGAGATTCAATGGTCTCATTTTGGAACTTTAAACGGCTGTTGCCAACTGCTAGCGTTTCCTTGGCAACTGTGTGATTGGAGAAAGGGGATTTGACTGGTGACTGTTGGATTAGAGAGACAGTGAGCCTTGCCTCAGGGCTGTATGTCAACTTAATGGAGTACACAGTAGATGTGGGCTAGTGACTCTAAAATTATAAAATAATAGGCAATTTAAGTCATCAGTGATTAAACACTTAACTTGCAGGGGTTCCCAGGAATCAACACCACTATTCTGGTGTTGCAATCAGAGCTGACAGCTATTTTTAAAAAAAATACTCAGACAACAAAATTATTACAATGTCCATCCATTTACAAGTATACACATATAGCTTTTTGCCGCATATAGCTACCAGTTCATGAAATTCTGCACACCTTGGTCAAATGTCCTTATATGTGCACATCGGTCAAATGTCCTTATTTGTAAATGCCAATCAAAAAAGAACCTCTGTCCTTAACCATGATGAAACCTCTTTCTCTCCTGTAAGCCCTGTGTATGTGTTTGTGAGGGATTCGGAAATGGAAGCAAAACACAGCGCGACATGTCCTCTCACTGGAGATCTGTTTGGTGCTCTTGGTTTCCGTCCATTCACAATTAATGACAGTGAGAGGAAGGGGGCAAAAAAATAAAACAGAATTGCGTCAAGAGCAATCAGGGATACAGGTAGATGGAGGTCAAACCAGTTTTGGATGGAGGTCAACCAGATTTCCGATGTGTTGATAAAGATTTGTTCTGAGGCACTTCAAATTTCAGTAGGCTGGGATAAACATGTGGTAATGTATCCAGTGAGTCTCCCCTCCCAATGTCCCTGGTAAACAGAAAATCCATTAGCAACCTTTCAGTAACTGGTCAGATGCTCTAACCTCAAAGCTAGCCCTGCCGGTCCCTTTCACTGCCTGGTATGTGTGGATACCTGTGAGTTAACTCATAAATATTGACAGTAGTCCTACATTGTATGTCTCCGAGTCCTACTGGAACATTCCCCTGTCTCTGCCTGCCTGCTTTATGAGGCAAACTACAGAGTTTTGTTAAGAGTATCTTGTTTGTAGTTGACACATTGAGTGCAGGAGTAATTTTTTTCTGAGCAGATTTCTGTTAAGTGGAAAAAAACAGGCGACGGGTTCACATCGAGCCTGTTTGTAAAGTGCGGCCACGTGGCTGTCATGGCAACCTTTGGCTTGTGAGCGACGTCACGCCGAGGCTTGCGATGGTGCCACTGCTGTATTTGTTACTGCCTAAAGGTTACTCACCAGCAGGGCCAGCTCCAGGCATAAGCAAAATAAGCAGTTGCTTAGGACTCCCAACCGCTAGGGGCATACGACTGCTAGGGGGCCCCCAACGGATAGGGGAGAAGGGGCCCCACATAAAATTTTGCTTAGCGCCTCCAAAAGGCTAGAGCCAGCACTGCTCACCAGGCAAAGTCGGAAAATTCCAAGGTTGTTATGAAAACATACAGTACTAACAAATACGAACAAAACTAACATTTGTTAGTTCGAAAGTGATCACAAGACAATATGATTGTTTTATAATGGATTCTCTCCCTCTTATTTTCACACACGTGCACGCACACGAAATCCCAAATGAAGTTACACCTACGGTAATGAATAGCTATCTGCGAGTCTAAATTGCATCCCTGGAGTAATGAGTGTGTTTTGAATGACTGTGTGAGTCCCAGTGTGAAATCTCTCTCTGATGTTGACTGATGCCTTCCTCTCTGTAGGATGGACAGTAAAAAGCCAGCACACTTACATCAGCGCTAACACACACAGGCAGAGAGAGGATGGGATACACTGGGCTTTAGATCCAAAGTGCTGCTATTCATGGAAGGGGACATTAGACTCTTCACAGCACCATAGATCCAGTCTCTCTCACTCTCTCTACCCCGAGACACTCAGGTCCCATTCACCCATATTAATTCTCAGCAACCATAGTTCAGGCCCAATAAACCAGGTGTACCCTAACCAGTGCTTGTATTAGATACAGTATTAAACTACTGTAGACTCTTCCCCAACTCTGTGAGAAAATAGACTTTGTCGAACCAGGAACTAATTTGTTGCTGAAAAAAGACATTCCTACAATTTCCATAGTGCTTTTTCGACAAGAAGGCAAGTACGAAGGTGCGTAAAAAAATGGAGTGTGGTTTTGTTTCCGGATCTAGCAGATAACAGTCACTATTCTGTGTCTGTTTTACTTCTTTAGTAGGCAACTAGCCAGCAACTTACAAGGTCTTTTTGATGCTGAAACGTATACCAGGTGGCCAGACTGCAGTCTCTGTGTCGATTGCTATGTCGTTTTAATACGCGCTTCCTCACAAACAAAAACATTGGCCATAATTGGCATACAACATTGGTGATTACCGATTGTTTTGAAGACCTCAAATCGGCCCCAATTAATCGGCCAGGCTGATCAATTGGTCGACCTTTACCATAAACAGTCAAACTCTTTACAATAGTGGTGTACATGAAGGCATCTCTGAATGCACTGTGTGTTGAACCTTGAAGCAGAAAGTGCCAAAAGAGGGTCCTACCTGACACTAGATGGGTATACCTAATAAAGACCCAACAGCTGGGTGAAAGCTCAATGTCTCTTTCCTTTCCAAGATGAAGTCTAGATAAAATAGATTTTGGGCAAACTTAAAAATCTCTCCTGTAGCTCTTGTCCTCACTCTGTCTGATCTAAAGCAGCTCCAAGTATTGATACTTGTAGGGCCAAGTTTATCACGGCCACATTTTAGTCAGCTAGGAGACAACCATCATGGTGCATGCATACATTTTGGACTGTCCCCTGTGATAAAGGAAAACAACAGTGATATTGATAGTGGGATGCTCTACCATCTTGTTATATTCAAATTCCCCATTGAGTATAGAGTCCATGAAAGTACATCAAAAGTAGTTGCAGAGGCTGTCTGAACCACTTTGAAAATAAGAACATACAATGCAAAAAAAATAAAAAATACTTTGATCGGCAGTCAATGTGATCGGCAGTGGTCTCTTAATTTTTTCCAGAGCTGTATTAACCATTTGGAAAGAAAACATGAGTGAGCAGGCAAAACACGTCTTTTATTTCTTATTGGATTCACATTCAACTGTAGGTCATAACAGAATGGCACAATCATAAAACAAAACATGGCAACAAATAAAAAAATAAAAAATGAACTGACCCCTGTTCAAAAATCTGCATACCCTTAGTTTTTAATACTGTGTATTGCCCCCTTTAGCATCAATGACAGCATGCAGTCTTTTGTAATAATTGTCTATGAGGCCCCAAATTCTTGCAGGTGGTATAGCTGCCCATTGGTCTTGGTGAAATGCCTCCAGGTCATGCAAAGTCTTTGGTCGTCTTGCATGAACCACACGTTTGAGATCTCCCCAGAGTGGCTCGATGGAGGGTCAACTTGGCCTTGTGCTCAGGGTCATTGTCGTGCTGGAAAGTCCAAGAGCGTCCCATTCGCAGCTTTCATGCAGAAGAATGCAAATTGTCTGCCAGTATTTTCTGATAACATGCTGCATTCATCTTGCCATCAATTTTCACAAGATTCCCCGTACCTTTAGAGTTCACACACCCCCAAAACATCAGTGAGCCAAGTATCTTGTTCAAGTATTGTTGTATTGTGCTCCTTGAAACAACCACATCGTCTAAGATTCTCCCTGAAGTTGTAGCCATGCGTTTGAATGTTTCAAAGACCTAAACTGCATCTCATACAGGCCCATATCTGATATTGTTGAGGACACCGAGGACGTGTTCTCAGTATTTTCTTTTCATAAAAATTGTTTCACTTGCAGAAGTAAAGGTTTTTGTAAAATTGATGATCATCACCTGCTTAAGCCTTTGTGGAAAATATATTTTTCTAATGAACATTTATTTTAGAGTTTCTGTTTTTCTATTTACCTCTAGAAGAAACCACTAGAAGAAGTCTCCCTTTTGGGGGTATGTCTTAATAGCAGCAGAGGGCTCCTGCTCCTTGTATTGTAAAGGTGAACTGGAATCTATTGCTTATTGGGAGGGCTGAGTTAGCAAACCCACCTGTAACAAGCCCCAGCTGTCGTGTGTGAGCTTTCACCAAGTTGTCTGGGCAACCGACATTCTATGATTACCTATGTCTCCTGGATCTATGTCTGTGTGCAAACCTTGCATTCCCAAGGTTACAACATAGTGGCAACTATTCCTTGTACGTACATTCAGCAAGGACTAGTGGTGTCATCTGTACAGTCATCTGTACAGTCATCTGTACATTCTAAGTTTGAACCTTGGCAATGTAAAATCAGGACAACTGTCGTGACACTAATATGTGTTGGTCTCTGTACTTGTACTCTTTTGTCATGTTACTTGTTCCCGTATATATGATTAAACCTGAAATAATTAATTGTTATGCTAACGAGTGAAGACTTTTTACTTGATAAATTGTGAACAATTTTCCATCTTCCACAATTCGCTGTTGCGACCCTGTGTTGTGAAGTGAAGTCAGGCAAATAGGTGGTGATGTTGGTTTCATAAAATCTTAGTTTTAGCGGATGTTCGCGCACAGACACCATATTGCTCGGTATGTTGGAAAGATACAGCCAAACAAAGCTAAACTTTCAGGAGGCAAGAGACAAAGGAGGAAAGACAGAAAAAAAAGAAATTGATCAGTGATGGCGGAGAGAAAGAAAGAGAGAAGGTGAGTAGATTCACAGTAGAGAAATAGCATATTTAAAATGCCTAGACATGTCAGTCATGCTCACTTTCCTAGGTCAATGGAAGGGACTGCTAAGTTCAGCAAATACTTGTTTGGTGGGAACTGCTTCTATATGTTAAGTGTTTAATGTGGGAATTTGTGCAAAAGGGCTTTATAGACAAAGTAGGTGTGAAATATTAGTATACTTGTGTTCACAGCATTATAAGAATTAGACATTAGAATAGACTATAAGAACAGATATTAATAATATATACATGCTCTCCCTGGCACTTTTTTATTTCAAAGTTATACAATGCACATCTCACATATGTAATATAACATAATTATAATTTTAAAAAATCCAGGCGGGGTGTCTAGAAAGGAGACATGGAGGAAGGAATAGGCAGTTTGCACAGATGTTATACCCTTTTTGACTTTACATAGATGCATCCTAAATTGTCAGGGTTTTTCTTGGGAGCGTTTTATATTCATTCAAGTGATCGAAGATATTCTCTTGGCATGAATTAAACATTGAAGTCCTAAAGGCTATAAAGCATTATGACGAGAGAAACGTCATGGCATGGACATTTTTGCTTTGTCATGCCCTCCACATCCACCTCCTCTTAGTCTGTACCAGGCTCTCTCTCTGTCTCCTGTTCGTGTGTGTGTGTGTGTGTGTGTGTGTGTGTGTGTGTGTGTGTGTGTGTGTATTGGCGTGGCTCCAGGTTCCTGTGATCCAGTTCCCGGTTTTCACTAGATCTCGTTTCCACACCTGTGGTTCATCCCCTCATCGGCTTACTGTTAAAACTTCTTGAACGTAAGTACCCCAGATCTGGGTAGTAGAACCGTTAGAACCGTTCACCCTTTCATATAATGCTGCGGTAGTTGCTGATCTCCCCTGTCGCAGAGTAAAACATCTCTGGTATTGGTCTTACTACCTTTTATGGGCATACAGACTTTTATGACCCCCCCCCCTCCACTCCCCAGCTTGCGTCCGGGCTCATGCTGGCACAGCTGCCACTTGTAAACAAAGGAGCTGTCCGACGAACAGAGTCTCAAGTTTAATTCACAATGAAGCCAGACACTCCATCGATCATAAGGATATATATTTTGGATGCCTGGGATCCAGCCATCTGAGGCGACATCTTTATTGGAAAGTTGAACACTTTTCTCTTACAAGGTAAGCTCTGGTTTGGTCTGTGCTTGAGATAAAGCTTCCAGTTCGGTACCAAATGAATTGTTAGGTTCTTAGAACCTTAACCAGCCTATTGGCAATGTTATCCAATCATGTATGACTGATAAAACATTGATTGTCTGGAGAGTCAGTATGCGTCATTACACGTGGATGCCTTAGTTTCGTGAAACGTTCTGTTAGTCTTGAAGCTAATGCTAAGTTACCATAGCTTTAGGTTGGATTGACAAGTCTAGTAGCCAATTATTGTCTACTTGTCCCTTCAGTGGTAGGCTGATTTCCCAGGCAGGGGAGAGCCTCTTTATCGATCCTCATTGCGCAATAGGTCGAAGGTCGCATGGAAAGTCACTGGCATGAGAATGTTTATTGTAAAAATGCTTTTCTATACTAAACAGCATTTAAGACATTACAGATGTACATCAAACAGTGGAATGATGTAATTTACAGATTTGAAGTAAAGGGACACTTGGAAATGGCTCTTGACACTTACTAAAATAGCTGCCCAGATCTAGTACTTATGTCTGTCAATCCCCAATTTTTTTCTGATAATGTTGACATGTTTGGGTAACCATATGATGTGTGTATAGCTGGGTATATCAATATTTTAGTTTTAGCCTGTCCATAAAAGAATAGAAAAAGTAAAAATGTTTTTTTTTGTTGTGTGTTCTAGCTTGTGCCTGGAAACCTTCTTTCTTCCATTCTACATTCTGATGAATTCCTCATAATCTCCCATGTGTATTTTATACAGTATACCTTCACTGTGCATGGCCTGACAACATATGTGCACATAAATTGCAATTATAATGGGAAAGGGCAATATAGGCGGAAATCTCAATTTCTTAATTTACACTCAAGAGGTTTTAAATACCCTGGTTAGCCTTCCACTCATTGCCAGATTGTTGTTGTTTACTACCAGGTAATTACGTTTTCAGCCGCTCTATACATTGATATAAAGTGTTCTATTATCTATGGCTCTCTACCTCTAATCAGAATGGTCCAGTTAGGTTATTCTTCCTAGCAACTAAAGTAGTTGCATAACATTGTTCTCCTGTGTCCAGAGACCTTCCACTCCTGAATACCATCTTGTCCACCAGCCTGCCTGCCAGCCAACCTGCTCTGCCTGCGTTGCCTGACTACCTCGCCTGTCTGGGCCGTGCTGCCTGCCTTGCTCTGCCTGCCAGTCCTGCCCTTGCCCCTCTGGCCTTGCCACCGTCCTTCAACCCCCAACCCTTCATTTAACACCCTTGCATTCATTTGTTTGTGTCTGGTGTCGTGCACTTGAGTCCACTAGTGCAGCTCCCCGAAACAAGCTTGGCTAGTTTAAGTAAAATATTTCACAATGCTTACAGTATTAACTGTTTAAGTTCATATTATTTATGTCTTCTATGTTGCATGTTATCAAGCTGTACAAAACAGCTATCTAATGTTCAAGTCAAAAACAAGATTAGCTATAAGAAGTCAAACTCACTTCATCCTAATGTTTGTTGTGATTTTAAAAAAAAAACAGGTGATCACTCTGAAATACATCACCAAAGGTAACATTTGGAAACTTGCCGTATATAGAAGGCATTGAAACCTGTTTTCACAGCATGCCATGTTGGAAACATTGCACAGCAATTTTGAGGTGTTTTGGGGTCTGGATTTGTTCTTGAAAAATCTCAGTTCAACAAGAACTAAAGAATTTAGAAATTGGTCGGATGTTTAAGTTCCAGGTTGATACCTGTTAAAATGTTTTATTTGTATTGGGGCTGGTCAGTATATCCAATGCAAAAAGACACCATCATATAACATTTGTTGTGTCATCTCTAATCCCACTTTCCTCTGTCCCTTCCTCCCTGTGAATATCCAACACCCAACACCCACATCCTCTTTCTTTTCATCATCTCCATCGCTTCTACATTCTCCCACCCATACCGTCCTACCCTGCCAAATTGGAGAGGCGAAAGACAAAACTATTAATATTTTACTGGTACTGTGTCAGTAGTTACCATAATCAATCTCAAATATAACCCTACAATCTCCGAAGATCAGCCCACCAATATTTTATCCTGTTATTATCTCCATTTGAGATTCTACCATGGTGTTTCACAGGGTCTTGAAGCATCCTATCTATATCATAGCAGCTTACTGACCCAAAAATAAATTAATACTTTTCCCAAGAGCAAAACAGTGTTTTCTATTGCCTGACAGTGTACCATGCAGGTCCACTTGAACCCTGATGTTATGATTTGACAGCCATTGCTAGATATTATTTTCTAAACCCCTTTTTACATTAGCAGTTTTTATTAAGTGCTTATTGATTCAGAGATTCAGTTTCTTTGTGTGACACTGTTCAGTTTGGATTGTTCCTGATTATTCCTTTTGTAGTATTCTATCAATCAATCAAGCTTTATTTATTATGCACATTTCATACATAAATTTAACACACTGGGCATTTGGGCTGGGTAAAAAAAATTCATATAAATTGGGATTCTTGTTTGGACAATCTATAAATCGATTCTTAAAATCCAGAAATCGATGTTAGAATTCTGTGCATTTTGTTTTTGGAGGTGTTAAAAAAGTGGGAAGTTAGAGAGGAAGAACCAGCCATCATGACGGACGTTGCTGCTAAAATGAGTGGTCTTGTAGCATTAAGAGAGCTGCTTCACGTTGGATGTGTCGCCCACATTAAAACCTGCCCTTGCAGGCTACTCTCAAACTTCCAGTGATTGCTTTCTTGCTTGGTCACCACAGTACTACAGCCAGCTATGAAACAGAAGTTGCAAGACCTGCCTTTACACAAGCTGCTGATTGACATGGTAACCTGATGGAAGTGTGCTGGAGAACCCATAAAGGTTCTTGGAGCAGCAGCCAGCAATTTCAGCAGCTCTGCTGTCACTAGCGATGTGCAGTTCGAGAATGATTCATTCTGTTTGAATGATGTTTTACTGAATTGACAGTAACAATTTGTGCCTTGTTCAACTGTATCGTTCAGTGGAACGATACAGTTTTCTACAACATTTGTTTGATATGTGGTCCTCCAGCTAAGTGCGCTGACCAACGACTGTTTCGCAGAGAAAAATAGATCAAGCCAGGAATAATTATGAATACATGTTTAAAACTGATAATAGGATGCAGACAAGGGCATAGGAGCAGTGGGGACATGTTCCCTCAATGTTAGAAGCAGATACACCGATCAGCCATAACATTATGACCACTGGCAGGTGAAGTGAATAACACTGATAATCTTGTTATCATGACACCTGTCAGTGGGTAGAATATATTAGGCAGCAAGTGAAAATTCTGTTCTCAGAGTTGATGTGTTAGAAGCAGGAAAAATGAGCACGCGTAAGGATCTGAGCGACTTTGAAGGGCCATATTGTGATGGCTAGACAACTGGGTCAGAGCATCTCCAAAACTACAGCCCTTGTGGGGTGTTCCCGGTCTGCAGTGGTCAGTACCTATCAAAAGTGGTCCAAGGAAGGAAAAGCGCTGAACCGGCGACAGGGTCATGGGCGGCCAAGTCTCATTGATGCACGTGGGGAGCGAAGGCTGGCCTGTGTGTTCTGATCCAACAGACAAGCTACTCTAGCTCAAATTGCTGAAAAAGTTAATGCTGGTACTGATAGAAAGGTGTCAGAACACAGTGCATCGCAGTTTGTTGCATATGGGGCTGCGTAGCCGTAGACCAGTCAGGATGCCCATGCTGACCCCTGTACCACTGCCGAAAGCGCCTACAATGGGCACGTGAGCATCAGAACTGGACCACGGAGCAATGGAAGAAGGTGGCCTGGTCTGATGAATCACATTCTTTTACATCACGTGGATGGCCGGGTGCGTGTGCATCGCTTACCTGGAGTACACATGGAGAACACATGGCACCAGGATGCACTATGGGAAGAAGGCAAGCCGGTGGAGGCATTGTGATGCTTTGGGCAATATTCTGCTGGGAAGCCTTTGGTCCTACCTAAGTATTGTTGCAGACCATGTGCTCCCTTTTATGGCAACAGTATTCCCTGATGGCATTGGCCTCTTTCAGCCAGATAATGCGCCGTACCACAAAGCAAAAATGGTTCTGGAATGGTTTTAGGAACACAAAAACGAATTAAAGGTGTTGACTTGGCCTCCAAAGTCCCCAGATCTCAATACATTTGAGCATCTGTAGGATGTGCTGGACAAACAAGTCCAATCCATGGAGGCCCCACCTCGCAATTTACAGGACTTGAAGGATCTGTTACCAACATCTTGGTGCCACATACCACAGCACACCTTCAGAGGTCTAGTGGAGTCCATGCCTCAATGGGTCAGGGCTGATCATTGATAGCCCCACAATAATAAGAACACTTTGCAAACATTCTAAATATGTCCCCCCCAATATGAAACTCACCCCTACACCCTTGGACACAGATTGCAATATGACTTCTGTTCATTCGAATGGCTTGCAGGACAGTTCTACAATATAACTGACTTTGTTTATACTCAATTCAAATTATTGGTATTTATTGTAATTAAAGTGCACTTTTCTGGAACGACACTTTTTGAAATTTTGAAAGACAAGTCAGAGCCTTAACTAGTTTGCCATTATTTCAGTGTAGTTTATAAATGAGCTACCTTTATTTTTAATCATTGATATTTTGGGGGAAAGAAAATCACTATTTTGGTTATTTTCATTTTTTAAATATAAGGGATTCAGTATAATGTCGGGCCTGGTCAAACATGTTTAACATTCATATTTAGTAATCTACAATGTTATACAAGCTAAAGGGCTATTTTGAAAGACAAATCAGAGCCTTTGCTAATTTGTCATTATTTAAAGGTAGTTTATAAATGAGCTACCTTTTATTTTTAGTTATTGATATTATGTAAAATAAAATGAGCTATTTATTTTAGTTACTTATACTTTTTTAAATAAAAAGCAATTCAATATCATATTGGGCCTGGTCGTCCATATATAACAGTGGGTTGCCTGTGCACTTCATAGCCTTCGTTGTCAGAGAATCTCTCTTATAAACAATATTGGTTTTGTAACTATCACTATATCATAATTAAATCAAAATTGTGAGATCAGTGCAGATGCCCATCACTTATGGGCTTCACATAAAATAATAAAAATAAAAACATTACAAATTAAAAACGATGTATGAAACATTAACAAAGAGGTTTATTACTAATTAATAAAAATAAACCTAAAGACTAAAAACAACCTAGGGAAAAGCTATGTAAAAAAATAGATATGTTTTAAGATTCATTTAAAAAATGCACCAGTTTTGGCACTCCTCAGGTTTTCTGGTAGTCCATTCCAAAGGCTAGGAGCACAGAAGTTTAAAGCTGTCTCTCTATCTTTTGGTACCCAGCTTTGGAATAGTTAAAAGACAAGTGCTGGAGGAGCTGAGGGACCAACCAGGTTCATCATTTAAAAGCTCATACATGGACCGGACTGCAAAAATCATGTGGTGATGTATAAGCTAAAAGAATAATCTTTTCTTCAATTCTGAAACTCACAGGTAACCAGTGAAGAGATTTTAAGACTGGCTTAATATGAGCTCTCCGTCTGGTTTTGGTCAGTACCCGTGTTGCAGCATTTTGTATGTTTTGCAGTTGACCAATGGCTTTCTTGGGCAAACTCGACAACACAGCATTACAGTAGTCAAGACTGCTGACGTGAGGCTGATGTGAGGAGGGCTTTTAAAAAAGTGAACCCTCAGAAGTCACCAGGGCCAGATGGCCTTACAGACTGTGTCCTCAGGGTGTGCACCAACCAGCTAGCAGAGGTTTTCACCTCCATATTCATCCTCTCACTGTCTCTGTCTGCAGTCTCCTGCGTCAAACAGACCACCATCGTCCCTGTACCGAAGAAACCTTCCATCACCTGCTTGAATGACTACTGCCCTGTAGCACTGACATCCATCATAATGAAGTGCTTCGAGCTGCTGGTCAGAACTCATCTGCTCCACCCTTCCTGACACCTTCAACCCCTTTCAATTTGCATACTCCCCGAATAGATCTACGGATGATGTCATCGCCCTGACAACACACACTGCCCTCTCCCACGTGGAAAAAGGCAACACATACGCGAGGATGCTGTTTGTGGACTGTAGCTCAGCATTCAACACTATTGTGCCTGCCAAGCTTGTTCCTAAGCTCAGGACCCTGGGACATAACACCTCCCTTTGCAAGTGGATCCTGGACTTCCTTACGGGTAGACCCCAGGTGGTGAGAATGGGGAACCTCCCCTCCTCTGCACTGACCCTAAGCACCAGAGCCACCCAGGGCTGCATACTCAGTTCCCTCCTGTACTCCCTGTTCACGCACGACTGTGTGGCCACACACAGCTCCAACATCATCCTTAAATTCGTGGACGACACAACCATCCTGGGACTCATCTCCAACAACGATGAAACCACTTACAGAAAGGAGGTAAAGAACCTGACTACATGGTGCCAGGAGAACAACCTCTCTCTCAACGTCTGCAAGACTAAGGAGATGATCATGGACTTCAAGAAGCAGCAGAAGGGGGTCATGCCCCCATACACATCGATGGAGCTGAAGTGGAGAGTCTCTGACTTCAGGTTCCTCCGTGTGTTCATCAAAGATGACCTCACTTGGTCCAAGCAAGCGAACGTGGCAGTGAAAACTGCCCAAAAGCGACTATACTTCCTGAGGAGACTCAAGAAATTTGGCATATCTGTAAAAACTTTCACCAACTTCTACAGGTGCAACATTGAAAGCATCCTCTCAGGCTACAGTACTGACTGGTACAGCAGCTGCTCCGCTGCGGATCACAAGTCCCTCCAGAGGGTGGTAAAGTCTTCGGAGCGCGTCATCGGCTGCCATCTCCCCTCTGTGCAAGGCATCTACCACACACGACGCCTTAGGAAAGCACGAAACATCCTCAAAGACTACAGCCACCGAGGCTATGGTCTGTTCATACTGCTGCCGTCTGGTTAACATCTCAGTTTGTTACCTGTATAAAAGACACCAGTCCACAGAAGCAATCAATCAATCAGATTCCAAACTCTCCACCATGGCCAAGACCAAAGAGCTGTCCAAGGATGTCAGGGACAAGATTGTAGACCTACACAAGGCTGGAATGGGCTACAAGACCATTGCCAAGCAGCTTGGTGAGAAGGTGACAACAGTTGGTGCGATTATTCGCAAATGGAAGAAACACAAAAGAACT
>JACXGI010002083.1:7726-24166 GCA_016801175.1 Esox masquinongy | reverse complement strand
GCTGGGGCTCCATGCAAGATCTCACCTTGTGGAGTTGCAATGATCATGAGAACGGTGAGGAATCAGCCCAGAACTACACGGGAGGATCTTGTCAATGATCTCAAGGCAACTGGAACCATAGTCACCAAGAAAACAATTGGTAACACACTACGCCGTGAAGGACTGAAATCCTGCAGCGCTTGCAAGGTCCCCCTGCTCAAGAAGCACATGTACAGGCCCGCCTGAAGTTTGCCAATGAACATCTGAATGATTCAGTGGAGAACTGGGTGAAAGTGTTGTGGTCAGATGAGACCAAAATTGAGCTTTTCGGCATCAACTGCCGTATTTGGAGGAGGAGGAATGCTGCCTATGACCGCAAGAACACCCTCACCACCGTCAAACATGGAGGTGGAAAAAATATGCTTTGGGGGTGATTTTCTGCTAAGGTTACAAGACAACTTCACCGCATCAAAGGGACGATGGACGGGGCCATGTACCGTCAAATCTTCCCTCAGCCAGGGCATTGAAAATGAGTCGTGGATGGGTATTCCGGCATGACAATGACCCAAAACACACGGCCAAAGCAACAAAGGAGTGGCTCAAGAAGAAGCACATTAAGGTCCTGGAGTGACCTAGCAAGTCTCCAGACCTTAATCCCATAGAAAATTGCTGCTAGTTTACATTGTTAGGGTTTCAGCAGTTCACTGTTGAAACCCTATTGTGTTTGTTCTGGTTCATTATTATTAGGGTTTCAGCAGTTCACTGGTGAAACCCTATTGTGTTTGTTCCGGTTCATTATTATTATTAGAGTTTCAGCAGTTCGCTGGTGAAACCCTTTTGTGTTTGTTCCGGTTCATTATTATTATTATTAATATTATTATTATTATTCCGGCAAAAAATTGTTTTTTGCAAATTCCCATGAGATTAAATGGCTTAAAGGGGCCCAATTTTTTATGGTAGTAAAGGGCCAAGGGCCGCAACTTCTGGTGCAGTGGCATGCATGTCGGCTTCATGGTGGCGCTGTCACAAGCCTCCAAAGTTGCACTTTTTGGAATCCATAAAGTCCGCCATGATGGATTTTCCGCCATTTTGGATTTTTTGAAAAACACAAAAAAATTAACTCCTCTGGCACCAAATGGCCGATCTTCACATACTTTGAAATTTGGCATCTAGGGACCATGATCTTCAAAAGTTATATCAGCCAGACCATTATGTCAAAAAACATGGACGCTATTGGCCAATGAACATGTGAGGGGGCAGGGTTTTCACATATTTAGACACATCGCCTACAAGGATAAGGGTATAATAATTCTACTTGGTATGTATGTTGACAAGGACCATACGGAAAAAATGACTGCAAGGATTTTTTTATCAACCACACGGTGGCGCTATTGAGGTTTTTCACATTAGCAAGGTCACCATACTCACTCCGTTTGAGATACAGTCGTGAAAAGAGGTAGATAAGTCCACCTCCTCACAAGGAACATATTTGCCAATGGGACTCATTAACTTCGCTTTAATGGTTTGGCGGCCATTTTGAATTTGTGAAAAACACTAAAAAATGTACTTCTCTGGCAAGAAATGTCCGATCTTCACGCAGTTTGATATTTGGCATCTATGGACGATGGTCTTCAAAAGTTATATCAATCAGGCCAGTATGTTAAAAAATATGTCCGCCATTGACAGATGAACTTGTGCAGGGGCATGTTTTTGCACATATATAGACACATCTCCTATAAGGATAATGGTATTATGATTCTACTTGGTGCATATGTTAACCAAGATGATAACAATAATGACTGCAAAGATTTTTTTATCAACCACATGGTTGCGCTATTGAGGTTCCCCACATTTGCAAGCTCACCACGCTCACCATGTTTAAAATAAAATCTTGAAAAGAGGTGTATAAGTCCATCTCCTCTAAAGGAACATATTTGCAATTGGGACCCATTAAGTCGGATGTAAAGTTTTTTCAGCAATTCTGAATTAGCGAAAAATGCTTCAAACGCTACTTCTATAGCATCAAATGACATATTTAAACCTTTTCACAAGTACATTTTGAAATATCGCTGAAGGCCCCTCAGCGTGATTTTTTAATGCATATTATTTCAGTATGCACAGACAATTCCAGAATTGTATATTATGACAACATAAATTGCCACCACAGCAGCCCATAAACACCATGTTGCTTATTAGATATTGAGCAGTATTCTGATTTCAACTGGTTAAAATTATATTTTGAAACTATTTAGGGCAGTAGTACTGTTAAAGAGTATGCTGAATATTTATTGAGCAACCTTCTAAGATGTGTTATTTTCCTGAGGATCTCTCCACTTGTCTTATCAATAAAACATATGCTAACCAGCAGACAATGGTTTGTGTGTTAATAATGCCTTTATTTACGTGATTATTCACTATTTCACTAAAGATGGTGAAAAATAATGAATTCCGATTCTTGCATATTTAGTAATGGACAAATACGATCAGTGAGAAACACCTTCATGAAGGTTATGTTGAGCTTGTTTGGCTAATTACTGTTTACGTACGCAGCCATTTTTGTTTTCATTCCACTGAATTCTGGGACCAAATTTCTCTGCGATCAAAGATGAACAAGACGATTCACCAATCTGACCGGAAGTTCAAATCTTGATTACCTTCCTGTCTCTGAGTCACTCATCTTGTCAACCTGTATCTGACTTTGTTTGATAAACAATCTTTAGCATACAAGTTGCAAATCGTGAAATACCACGTGCGACAGACCAGACATCATGTAATGTTAAGTTGATCAGTCTTTCTTTACCTGAAGGCAAGTAAGGTAGGTAAAACGCTCTGTCATTTGCAACATCAATAAAAACGAAATATAATGCAACTGAACAAAATAGTAAGGTAGACGATGATTGGGAATGGGGTTGTGTTTTTTAACTACGTTGGAAATTTCAGAAATGTAATTAATAACACGCTAGTTAACATTTTATGTCGCTAATAATTACAAAACATTGACAACTTGATAAAGTTATTTGGGATACAATAAGATATTTTTCGAAACTGCTGCTGACCAGAGGTCTTTTTTGCTGGCCTAGTGATATCAGAATCAGAAAATAATATTTTTATAATATAATTTATATTTTCATTAACGCTAGATGTATTTTACAAAGTTCGTTCCCATCAGTCTACTGACGTAGTTTCATTGCTTTTCTCTCCCTCGGTTGTGCTGTATCCAGTGCAGCGCAGATAAATCAGAGCTTTTATCCAATCAGATTTTCCACGTGCTGTCTCCCGGTGAAAATCTGTCCTGAGACCTATAGAATTTCGAGTTAATTCCATCTTCTGTTGAAGCAAATGGTGAGGAATTTGTTGATTGTCATATTCTTCAACCAATCAGATTTCGAGTTCGCCATAATGAGCCTGTCCTTTAGGACGTAGCAGTCTTCTAGCTTGCCTGCGTGCGCATTTTTCAGGTGGTGTGATCCCGAGAGCCAGCTACCTAACTGAGATAAAACTAGTTATAACGTAATGTAGGAACATCTAAGATTTATTGTAACTTTCTTTAGTGAGGTTTAGATTGTTAGATGTAGTGCTTTGCGTTAGATTTTTTGTTTAGATTTGTAATGAGCCCTGTTGTCTTTTTAACACACCACCAAATGCAGAAGAAAAAAAAGCCTTTTTCGGGAAAATATGGAAATTGTGAGGAAGGGTCGACCAAACCCCCAACTAGCAACCGTTCAGGGTAAGGATGTAGTAGATGCAGTGCTTTCTGTTAGATTTTTTGTTTAGATTTGTACTGCGCCCAGTTGTTTCTTAACGTACAATGGAGGAGAAGAAATTGATTTGTTGGAGGATTTACTGGCAAAGCCTTATTCGAGAAAACATGGAAATTGCAAGGAACCAACCCCCCATTTTGCAGCCCTGTCCCAGTCAGGGAAGGGATTTGTGTTCCACTTTCAATCGATCAACTACGTTCAAGTACACCTGGCTTACAGCGTCGAAGGAACATTGTTGTTGTGAGTACGTTCTTATTTCTTTGGTACCTGTAATGTCATTGATTTGGGCTTTGCGATGTCCATTTGTGTTGCTGCATCCTGTCATACTGCATAATGGTACTGTACATCCTTGATGGTTTCATTCGCCATGTATTCATGTTTCTGTAATTACTATTGTTGTAACCCTCTTGTTAAATCGCTTTATTCCACTGTCACTGTGAATATGGGATAGTTACGTCGAATGACAATAGCCTAATAGCCCATAGGATTAGATACATGCTAGAATTATTAGCTTTGCGTCCATCGTGCTGAACAGTGGCGTCGTTAGCCCTGGGCGTCCGGGGCTATAGCCACAGATATTTTATGAATAGCCCTGGATCTCAAACGGACCAAAAAAATAATAGTAAAAAAATAGCCCCAGATATATTAATCTATAATTCCGATCGCGCATTCTGACAATGTAGACTTGTAGGCCGCTAGCGTGTACATCGACATTTTCCGCATGTACATTCAAAACCCTGTACTTTCTGTCCCGAGCGGGGCGGGAGGGTGGGTTAAGCCCCGAATGTATTGTGATCCTAGCGACGCCTCTGGTGCTGAAGTTACTAATCGTTATTGGTAAGTAGGATGAAGTGCCCCACTTTGGAAATCAAATGCCCGTCCAACATGTTTGTGTTTGTTACTGACCTGTTTCTACTTGACAGGTAAGCAGGTTAGGACTGTAACCAGCTAATAGTTTGTTTTAACCAGCAAGGTAGTAGAAAAATGTAGCTGCCATGTACAACAGTTGTGCAGCGGCTAATGGCTTTCAAGAGGGGATGATTACTTTGTCATTTAAATTTCACTATATGGGCTTAGAAAATACACTGACATGCGGATATAGGGGTATACCGATATCGATTCTAGTTAGAAAATGTTTAGGTTTGATTTCGAACTGCGACATTGAAGAGGAGTTTGTGAATACTGTGATTAAGTATCCGCACGTCGTTGATTGTGGCCAGCTGTTACTACCTCCACGATATCCATGCAACCGATTGTGTAGGTTCGTGTAAAGGAGTTGTCATTAAACGAATTGCACTCATTAAACCGTTAAAAACAACTATTCTGCTCTATACTTGCAGGCCTATTATTTATTTAACTTCGGTAGCAACAGTAACACTCTACATTAGAGATAAGTCAGCAACAATAAGACTTCCGATTTTCATATGTTGCCTTCAAAATGAAGGTCTGTGGTGTGTCTAATTTGTGTTGTGTAGGCTACATTTTCAAAGGGAAATCTATGTGGGGGAAATTATAAATGAAACAAAATTACAATTTCAATAAAACTTTACATAGGTTTTAGAATATTATAAGGTGGAGCACAGAAGAAATGGTTAGAGCTTATAATAAGCTAATGCATAGAACATGATCTAATATCAAACATCCTATTTTAATGTTATTGTTTTTTATTTGCTTGTGCTCATTTGCTTTGATTGATTGTGCAATACATCCAATCACACTAGATGTGTTTACACTGCACCTTAGCCTAGGGCTAAGAGCCTCCTAAGCCCTGGGCTAAGGGCCTCCTAAGCCCGGCTAAGCAAGTGTTTACACTTGCATATTTTGAAGTGGGAAAGCACCACCCTTAGCCTAGGGCTAGCTGGCCATGCTCTGGAGAAGGGTTAGCCCTGACTTTTCAGGGCTAGCCACAGAAAAATTGTGACAAAATAACCAGTGTGAACCAGGGTCAAGAACAAACCATAGAACGTTTATTGACCAATCACAAAAGCTGCCCTTTCACTTAATTTCCATACGCTTGTGACGCGCACCGTTACCAACATCTTCGTCTGTTTTGGTCCTTTCACTCTGTGAAGTTTTGACGTTTCATTATACCTGCTCTATCTTAGCGAAGTAGTTATTGCAGCTTGCTTTGGATGTAAATCCAGCAAATATGTCGAAATAATTAAGGTTGACTAACATTTTTCTCTTTCTTTGCGTAGTTATGACAAAGTTGTTCAAGCAAATACCGACAGGGTGGGTATCTTGATCAGTCGATGTCATGAAGTCGTTAATTGAATCGTGGTAGTGTAACAATGATCATGTGTCAGTGATGTTGGCTACAGTAACATTATTCACATGACTGAGAGAACGCAACATTTGCAGCTTATCATAGAATGTAAAATGGCATTGTGTTGTATTTGTCCGTTAGCCCAGGGCTTAGGAACACAAGTGTGAATCCTTAGCCCAGGGTTGACAAACTCTTGTGTGAACACAGGCTAAGCTAACCCGGGGCCAGTCTTAGCCTGGAACAATGCAGTGTGTAAAGGCCTTTTTTTCCCATCCCCCCACTGTAATGTACATGGGATACTTTTTGCTGAAATACTCTTCAGTACCGCAGTGAATGTATTGTACAAAATACTCAGGAGAGTTTGTAAAATTACAAATATAATTTGCAATCATGGGGCACTGTGCAACATCCAGCAAAACAATATATTGTTGTCCCTCTTTAACCCCCAATGCCACACACTATACTGTACATGGAATTCATATTGCCTCATTAGTTAGCAGCTAGTGGCTTTTTTTTAGGAGTCTGGCTAGTTACTCCATCTAAAATTATTCTGATGACATGAACATTATAACATTTAATTTGCCTTTTAGATATGGTGTTATGAATTCCAGCCTCAGTAGCTAATTTATGCTCAGTAGCTAATTAATCCACTGTTTTCATTTGTACAATGACTTGCTACTATAGGCAAATATTTAGTGGAATGCAATGTTGCCATGATTATTTCTTAAAAAAAAAAAACTACCTAGCAGAGTCAAAAAAATGGCTAACGTTAACGATAAATGCTATCAACGTTAGCTAGCAAAAAACGTTAGCTAACGGAAATATATTTAACTAACCTCAGTTTAACAAAAGTCCATCTAAAATCATTTTGGTGACATGAACATTATAACATACGGTTTAGCTAATAATAATTTGACCATTTAGAGATTCAGAAATGACCATTTAGGTGTCATGCTTACACCTCGGTAGCTAATCTATGCTCGTAATTGCTAGAAAAGCCTCAGTCTAAGCTAGCATTGCTTTAAATCATTCTGGTGACATGAACATTATAACTAATGCTTTAGCTATTAAAAATTTGCTTTTGGTAAAGAGGGTGTTATGTGTTCACGCCTCAGTAGATAATCCATTTTCAGTAATTAAGTAATTTCTGTTTTCATTTGTTTCTACAATTCCACTTCTAACTGAGGGCTAAAATTATCAATTGCACCTTTTAATTGTAGACATGGCAGTTAAATTAAAATGAAATCTGAGTTGTAATTTAACAACAACACATGGGCTTTATGCCCATGCCCTACCAAAGTCAACATATTTTCATAATAAGAATAGGGAGGGTATTTTCCAAATAAATTAAAACCTGGAAAGTTGTTTTTTTTTTATGCCACTTGTAATAGTCTTTTGTTAATCAAAATAATATGCATACTTAAGTAAACATACCTATGAAAATTATAATGATTATCTGTTCTGACCCCATCATTATCCTACAACAAGCGAAAGTTGAAATCATTAATATGCTCTGCGCTGGGGAAGACTGACAAACTTCCATTCAGTTACATTTACCATGCGATTAGAGTACATTTAATACATTCTGAAAAATTCAAACAACCTTCTAGTTACATTGTTTGGTGCTTAAGGTGTTGTACTGTTCTGATAGTGTCAGACTTTTGAAGTATGTATATTTATCTGATGCAGAATATTGTATTATAATACCATTTAAGGTAAATGTCCTGAAAACTATTGCAATGTAACATGCAAGTAAATTCAGTTTGGTAAAAACAGTGGTGGCATAATAGCCATAACACAAAATCTGTTGTTCTTTTTCACTCAGTGAGATTACATTTGGTACACATGATCAGGGTTGTGATTTTACTTTGTGTGAATGATGTTTCAAGTTGGCCACATGGGGGCACTATAGGAAAGGAAAAACCATAAATGTCGAATTGCTTGCAACTATGGATATAAGTTAAAAATAAAATTGCAATCTGGCTAGTAGTAGCTTCAATGCTGAAACCCACTAAATGCTGCTTGCAGCTTTAATTATATATGTTATTGCTATTCTTGCTATATCTATAACATTCAATACTTCTACCCATATTGTTCATATTCCCCATCCTACTTTTTTTAATATTGCTGCTAGTTTACATTATGTATATTATTGCCATATTTTTGCTTTACACACTGCTCAGAGAAATTAAGAAAACACAATCATCACAGTATAACACCATGTCAATTTAACTTCAGGGATATACATTTGTCCAGTTAGGAAGCATAAGCGATTGTGAATCAATGTCACCCGTTCTGTTGCAAATGAAAGTGACAACAGGTGCATTGGAGAAGCAACAGCAAGACAACCCCCAAAAAGGGAATGATTTTGCAGGTGGTGGCCACAGACAATTGCTCTCTCCTTTTCCTTCCGGACTGATTCTTTTCTAGTTTTGCTAGTGTCCTTGTCACTACTGGTAGCATGAGGCGGTACCTGCAGCCCATTCAGGTTGCACAGGCAGTCCAGCTTCTCCAGGATGGCACATCCATACGTGCCGTCACAAGAAGGTTTGCTGTGTCTCCCAGTACAGTTTCAGGAGCATGGAGAAGAAACCAGGAGCCGGGTCGTTACACGAGGAAGGTTGAACAGGGCTGTGGAAGGGCATCAACGCAGCAACAGGACCGGTATCTGATCCTTTGTGCGAGGAGGAACAGGAGGCAACTGGCATGTGCCGCCCATCCGTGCTTTAGGTTGATATTTGTCATTTTGACCATTATCAGAACCCCCTGCTGATTTCTGACAACAGTCACTCCAAAGGCAGTATTTCAACAACATAATGCTAAATAAAACAAGTTCAGCAAGCTGTTCATTTGGGATGATCTAGACTTAGCTAGTTAGTCTAGCGTAGTAGCTAATTGTTTACGTTATTAGCCAAAGCGAGCTAGCTAGGGAGGATAGCACCGAGCTAGCTTTGTTAATGGCACCTTTTATCACAATACTGTTTCCCACAATTGTTTGGGGGCAAATGTGAAACTGACTGTTCTACTTAATGCATCCTCAATGAAAGGTGATGAAGACTTGGTCTTGAGTGCATTACTAACACTTGAAAACACAATACCCTCTGTGAAAAAAAAAAGAATTAGTAGCCTAAACTTTGCTCTTAATTTTAATGTCACCAAATGTAGATGTTTTACAACATTAACTACTTAGATAACATTGAGGGTAGTCCACTGAAGTTTAGCTAGCAAATGTAAGTATCGCTGGATATTTTTGACTATTGACAACATTGCCATCTGCCAAATAATTAGGTATATGCTTATGTTTTTGTGTTTGCAGTTGTTCAAAATACAGGATTGTGACTGAATTATTGTTGTCAAATCTGGGTTCTGGAGGAAATCCAGTTGAGAAACACCCTTCTACAGTCAGTTATACTATATCTTAATTTTAAATGTTAAGTGTAGTTGAATAAGTGTTTTTGAAAAACTTTTACGGCATAGATGTCAAACCTTCTAACCTTGGTACATTTTATCGTTATAGTAATCATTTTTCCCCATACCTGTTTTTTGATTGGTGGCAGACAGACTGATTCAATCATTTCTTTTTTTGATTAACTGCTTCTCCCAGTGTTGCTATGGGGCTAATGACTTGATTAAATTCTAGAACTATTTCATTTATTGTCATACATACTTGCTAGTTGCTTGTGGGACATTCCTATTTACAATGTCATTCATATTCACATCTATTTCCTTCATTTTTCATGATGGGTTTGGTCTTTTATCAAAACATCAGGGTTCATCCATATTATTTGTTGCATAATCTGGTCTACCCATTATGATTAAGAATTGTAACCTCGTCTGCAATAGGGCTCCATTTTGATTGCACTGATAATCTGTGGTTTCAATCTGCATAACTGCAAAGACTCCAAATATCCCCTGCCCTTCTAAAATTTGAAAGATGCTAACATGCAGAATAACACACCAAGATGCAAAATCATCCAAAGCATTGTAACAGAGTCTGCATCATCTTATATTATGACAGGCACCATTCCTGTTTACGTAGTCTGTCCACAAGAGATTAAAATAGGAATTATCATTTGGGAGGGACATTTGTATGAGGGACAGAGATAGACTGAAAGACGAAGTTAGAGACACCATTGATAGTTCTCCATGGGGAAATTCATTTCATAGCCAAGAACAGATTTCAAATGAAGATGTTGCTGTTTCGTTGTCTGTATTCAACACTTGTATACCACTTCCCCAAGCAACTCAGACCCCTCTGTGCATGCCAGCTGTATCCGTGACAGCAAACGCAAACTCAGTGTTACCCACATGCTCAAATTCATTGCACTTGGACAGACATGGACACAAACACAGCAATTAAAATCAAGGAGATTGACGAAAACACACACACATTGCTCTTCTTCAGCATGCCTCCGGGGGTGTATGAATTGCGGGTGTGAAGTTCTGGGTCAGTGCCTGGGGCTAATTTGGAAGATGCGTTGAGATTCATTCCTATGGAGACTTCCTGATAACATTAGCTGTAGCCAAGCTTTGAAACTGTTGCGTTTTGAGCAGTATGCAGTTTAAGGAAGAGTCTTTATATTAGCTTTGTATGTATGTGTGGCTTTGTTGTCATTCTCTGGATATTGATATTATTTTGAAATGTTATCTGTTGATTTACTCCTCTAATACCAAACCTATCAAAACAGGGCCGCACGTGGCATAGGCGGAATAGGCAAATGCTAGGGGTGCCGTCCATCCATAGGGGGCTCCCTAATGAGTGAAGATTTTTTTTTTTTACTTTTACAATTTGTTACTAATACTATTTTAATACTATTACTTTGAAATATTTCAATAAACGAAAGCCCCACAACAACATAACTACATTGCTTATTAGGCCATAGTTTCTGTGTTGCCCCCAGCGTTGCCCTCCCCCCGACTGAATGTGAAACATGATGAATTAGCATCAGTAGCCTACTTCAAACAATGTCAAAAAGACCAAAGCCAAAAAATAAGAGAAGCAGAGGAAAAACGGGATAAGGACAAAGGTAATGTGATGTGACGAATTAAGTTTTTTATTGCATAGTAGTTACCATTGGAGCAGTGTAACTAGTACTAGCTAGCTTGCTTTGGACAATACTAATTGTATTCGCAGTGGCGTTTCTAGAAAATTTCATATGGGGTGGCAGAAGGGTGGTAAGTTGAAATTCAAGGGTGGCATTGGGGCTGTCACAATTATTACATAATTGCCTGATTGCGATTATTTGAGCCAGATCGCAATTATTTTTAAGACAACTTTTACACAATATTTTTATTCCAAAATCATATGTTTTCAATCTGAATAAGGGATTTTTACGCCAATGTTAGAAACGTCTCAACAAATACCATGCAGATTATGTCCCTTCCCATCAGTTAGGATGGACCCATGTCAACCGCATGGGTGCAGAAGAGCTGGGTGCAGAAGTGGGATGTTATAGGTGCAGATCACTGCTTCTTCATTTCAGTACGTTTAAACCTTGTTGAGAATTTTTTTTGCACCAGTGCATCGTTACGTAATTTCGCAACATTATTATTTAATAGATTTGCCGCATCAACTCTGATCGACAAAAGAAAAAAAACACTCAAGTGTGTGTAAAATATTCTTACTAATTTTGTAAGTCAACTTTTTTTCTCATTTCCATCCATATTTCATAATTAGAAAATGCGCATTAAAATGCATGGAAAGAAATATATGTTCTCCTATCGAATATTAACGTTTGAAAATGAAATGAATCGTCCTTGTACATTTTTAACTGAATTAATTAACTGAGCATTGAAACGCGATTTGCTACGTGAGGAAGTCTATTTCAAATAACTAGGCTATAATATTTGCAGCAGAGCGAGAGGTGAAACATCCCAATGCACAGGAAAATTTAATTGTCATTGCTTTGTGGTTGCGTTTTGTGAAGAGCAGTCGTTAACAACATTGATTTAGTGATAGTTCACCAAACTACCACTAAAGCTGAACACAACTGCACTGCCCTATGCGCATTTTGGCTTTAAGCTAAATGAAAGAGGTGAGCCCACTAATTTCGAGGAGGCGAATTTCCGGATTTGTACCAGAAAGGTGGCGCTCAAAAGCGCAAACACCACAAATCTGAAGAACCATTTCTGGATCCATCATGTGTAATTTTAGGCCTATAATATTATTTTGCTCACACTATAATAGTGGCATACAATTTACAATATAAACTACACTTCTTTCTACACTCTGATGTTTATGTGTTCAAAATTTGGTACAAGTCTTGGTACAAGTCCAATCTGCAAAATTTCTGAGTGTTGAGAGTTCCCTAAGTATTATATATGCAACTTAAGCATTGAGGGAAACAATGCAGTATTTGACTTTGAGACATTGTTTATATGGGAGGAGCTGGGAGGAGACCTCGGGGTAGGCCCAGGACTAGGTGGAGAGATTATATTTCGACACTGGCCTGGGAACGCCTCGGGATCCCCCAGTCAGAGCTGGCAAATGTCGCTCGGGAAAGGGAAGTTTGGGGTCCCCTGCTGGAGCTGCTGCCCCCGCGACCCGATACCGGATAAGCGGATGAAGATGATGATGACATTGTTTATATTATTCTGCCAAGTGTAGAAGCATAAATCAGTGCATCCTGAAAATGAATGCCTTATTTTGCTTCAAATACACAACCACTGAATATACTGAGGATATAAATAGAGTAGCAATTCAGTATACTAACACAATTTAAATTACAACTATTTATCACGTATGACCACACATCCCATTTTGTGGATGTTATAGAGTCCAGAGATATCAAATTTTGAAATACTGTAGATAAACCTTAACTTTCTCCACAGATTAACTTAACAATTGAATTATCCATAGCAAGCTACATCAACATTGTTCAATGCCCCTTTGCTAGCTAGCTATCAGGACAAGCATTACTTGGCAATGATGGCAGCAAGCTAAAAGCTACTTCATCTGCAAATTTGCTAGCTGGCTAACATTACCAATAATATTGACAATTGCATTACATTTGCAAGTAGACAATATCAGACATATCTTAACTATATTAAATGGCTGCTGCTAATGCAAGATTATAACATTTTGTATCGTATAGTTAGTAAACATGTGCAGCAATACCTTCTTTCATTACTGCTAGGCTAGTTTAGTATGATCCTGACTGCTCCGTTGCTTATGTTGCTTATCATGGGCCAATGCCTGGTGTTTTTACTAGAAGGGAGGGGGAGCAGCACGGTAACAGGAGCAGGCTGACTCCGGGACTTAACCATTTTACTGGGAAGGAGGGACTCCAAAATATTGGAACGGGTTACCGTAAAGATTAACAACTAATGTAGAAAAAATATAATACCATTTAATACAATTAAATATGAATATATTATAGTAGACACTCTTGACAACTGGGGTGGCAAGACATTTTTTAGGGTGGCAGCTGCCACCCCTTGCCACCCCAGTGGTTTCGCCAGTGAATGTTCGCTAATTTAAATAGCTAGCTAGAGTTAATGTCAGTTACTTTTACCTTAAATTCATTAGGGAATGTGGGTAAGACTATTCATGGGAATAACCTAACTTATAACATAATTTTGACAAGTGTGCTGCACAAACCATCCACTGTCTGCCTCAAGAAACCAGGAATGGGCCTATATTTTATTGACATCTTAGCTAGCCAACATTAGCCTTGCTTGTAAAAGTCAATGAAAATGCTTTTCCTTTCCCATCCCCTTTTGTAATTAATAGTTAGCCTTTTCATTTTTATTATTGATTAGTCTTATATGTATTATAGCAAATAGCACGTTAGAGAAGTGCTCATTGAATACATGTTTTGTGCATGAATGCTACGTGTAATCACTCTTGCTATTTGTGTTTAGGCTATAATGTGGCTCAGGTGTTATTATTGTATAGTATCAACATCAGCAGCATTTTTATTATTATAATGTAAGCCCATGGTCACATACTCCTCTCTTCAGATGCATTTTTGAAATACTTGAATCAACCCCTGCAAATCCTGGGCCACCTGCAGACACCTTCTCTACCTCAGCACAGCCCAGTGATGTAGCATCAAGTGCTCCTGTCCCCCCTACCTCAGCACAGTCCAGTGGAGCAGCATCAAGTGCTCCTGTCCCCTCTACCTCGGCACAGTCCAGTGATGCTCCTGTCCCCTCTACCTCAGCACAGTCCAGTGATGCTCCTGTCCCCTCTACCTCAGCACAGTCCAGTGATGCTCCTGTCCCCTCTACCTTAGCCAGTGTTTTTCCTGGCTCAGAATAGGCCTTTGGGGACAGTAAGCATGATCGGTCCGTGTACAGTAAAGGCAATGTGTTACCTTATGACAGAAATCTATGCATTTTCTTGTTGTTTCTGACCATTTGATAGACATTTTTGTTTATCATCCTTGAATAAATTAACAAAACTGGTTAAAAACAATTTTATTACAACATTGGAAGAAGGGAGGGGAGTGAGTTTGAGGGACATGGGTGTGGGGTTGGGAGAGGCAGTCAGTTGCAGAAGTCACATCCTGCTTCAGAGCATTTTACTCTCCTTTTTATTAACTAAATAAAAGGATCTGACAAGGCCATGGTAGTCTATAGGACTGGACGATATTCCCTAAAATCAAAATCACGATTAATTGAACATTTTACCTCGATTACGATTAATGAATTATTATTTTGATATATATATTTTTTGCTTTGTTTTGTAATGTGAAGTTTACATTGTAACATCAAGCACATTGTAACATTAAGGTGATATATGAACAGTTTTTTATAATTGTTGTCACAGTATTTATTTAGTGTGCTAAAGTAAAATTTTATTTATATAGCACCTTTTTAAACACGTAACAAAGTGCTTAACAAGAACACCAGCACAGAAAAGGAGAATAAAAAGTAATATAAAACAGACATTATTGTTTATGACACATAGCTTACAAACAAACATAGAAAGAATATCGGCCAGTCACCACCTAGATATCCCCAATTAGATTATTGAATGTTTTATAGCATTGTGTCTGTTAAACTGATGTGTACTTACTGATTGCAAGGTGCAGCATGTGTCCAAAACACTGCTGCTGTGTCCATCCATTGAGCTGTGCAGCTTTGACAACATTAGCGCAGTTGTCTGTCGTTGTGTGAGTTCCCATGCAGAAAGCCTATCTCTTAGGCCCTGTGCAATCATCTCTGACGTGTGATTGACTGGAAAATATGCCGTCTCAAGGCATCTGTTGCGCAGCTTCCATTCATCGTCAATGTAGTGCAAAGTAAGGCTCAAGTATGGGTCCATCGTCCTACTTGACCAGACATCAGGCTGCAAAGTGCTAAACAGACTTCAGTCCAGCAGCTACCTTTTTACGACATGTTTTGTACATGTTGGGTAGCACAGTTTAGGAAAAATATGGTCGCGATGGCACAGTATCTTTTTTTGAGAGTTTTAACGAGGTGTTTAAACCCACTGTGCTCCACTGTAGCTATGGGAGCCACATCCTTCGCGATGTAGTAACAAATGGCGGCAGTTATTTCTTCCATTCCATTCTTCCTTCTTGAATCCTTTTCATAATGTGTAGCATTTGGAAATGCTTGTTATCGACACCTGCTTTGTGGAAGCACTTGTTGCTGGGCGCTTGTCAGTCTCATTTTTTTGAGCCATGCACTGTTCATATTTGGTAACGTGATTGTGCTCCAAGTGTTAAAACAGATTGGTGGTATCATATTTGGTCGCTGAAACTGTTTTTCTGCAGTGTTTACATTTGAATTATTTTTGTTAGGTGTCGTCTTTACTGAAGCCAAAATCTGTCCAAACGACAGACTGCGTTTTTCATTGGTGCAACTTGCTCAGTTGACTCGGCGTTTGTGTTCTCCTCCATGTTGCTTCATGCTGCTGACTGGACCGGGCGGAGTCAAGTGACTACACATGCGGTAGTATGTTATGTTTTTAAGTGGAATGTATTAACAGGATTAAAAAACGAAATAACCGTTTCGTTTGGTTAGAGGATTGGTTAGAGGATCTCATTAGCCTAAGGTTTATGTTCTGCTTGTTCAACAGTTGTTTGATAAATTGCTATTAAACACATTGGGAGAGGATTTGAAATGCTATTTTTTTTTTCAATTCTTATCATTTTGGCGCTGGTGATTTTTCTTTGGCGCTCGCTAAAACCTCTTTGGGGGGGCGCCAAAAATTACTCTGTGCAGGAAAAAGCCTCCCTCAGCACAGTCCATTGATGCTCCTGTCCCCTCTACCTCAGCACAGTCCTGTGATGCTCCTGTCCCCTCTACCTCAGCACAGTCCTGTGATGCTCCTGTCCCCTCTACCTCAGCATAGTCCTGTGATGCTCCTGTCCCCTCTACCTCAGCACAGTCCTGCGATGCTCCTGTCACCTCTACCTCAGCACAGTCCAGCGATGCTCCTGTCACCTCTACCTCAGCACAGTCCAGCGATGCTCCTGTCCC